>CABHPR010142136.1:4973-21327 GCA_902168415.1 Peromyscus melanophrys
TGTGTGTGTGTGTGTGTGTGTGTGTGTGTGTGTGTGTGTGTGTGTGTTTGTATACATGCCCATGTACCCCTTCCCTGGCACACTTTGTGCACAGAGAATCTGATACAGTCTGTATTTTAGGATGAAGAATTTTTAAAAGAAACTACCCCCTTAGTCATCTTTCATCCAATTTTATCCCAAAGTAGCCAGTCAGCTCCAAACTGCAGTCTCTTTCCCAAGACTCTTCCTAGGAGTCTGAGCTGGCTGGCCAGTGGTGACTAATTTCATGACTTCACTTCCAAATGCTGAAGTGACCCCCTGCTGACTGGCTGGCAGATGTCAGTGGCACTGCTGGTCACCACAGGGACCCTTCCATCTTGCCATGCACAGTGCTCAGGCACAGGGTCATGTCAGTCACCTCTCTGGGGTCTTCAATTGATCAAGTGTGAACTCCAGGATATTCTAGAAACGCTGATGTAATTCAGACTCTAAACTCTCTTCCAGTTTTTTCAGACTCACCCAGGGTCAGAAGTGGCCTAGAGCAGGTCTATTCTGTGACAGAGACTCAAGTAATGTGCCTTGTGCCTGGGGTGGCTGCCTGGGGTGGCTGTGGAGTCAGCCTCTCATGCCTGGCTCCTGTGACTCACGAAATGCAGCCATCTTCACAGGGTCTTACAGCCCAATGATACACTGCCAGTGTTTTGTGAACCTCGATGTGGTAGGAAACCACAGCCTCCGAGTCTAACAGGCTTGTGGACAAAGACTGGTTCTGCCCCTTCTAGACACAGCCTTGTCCTCTTTTCTCCTCACCCTTCACATCCTTGAGCAGGCATCTGTGGGCGGCTAGTAACATTTACTGGGTGACCAGCCATGCTGCACTTAGGATGGATTCTCAGCTGCAAGGTGCAAGGAACCTGGATTCTTTCCTTACCCACAGCTACCCTCCTGAAAGTCTCAATAAATGGAATTTCACCCTGTTGTGGGTTGAGTGAGAAATGACCCCCATGGGCTCATGTGTTGAGCACTTGGCCCCTGGCTGATGGAACTGTTTTTGAAAGGCTGCGGAGTCTTTAGAAGGTGGGGTCTTGCAGGAGGAAGTGGATGATTTGGAGGGTTGATCTAGCCTCCCCTCCTGCCTGCTGTTTGCTCCCTGACTGTTGATGTGCTCTGGCCTCATGGCCCTGCAGCCATCCTTTCCCCATCGTCTGGACTGTGTTCTTTCAAACTGTGAGCCGAAGGAAGCCCTTTGCCCTTAATTGTTTCTTATCAGGTATTTTCTCAAAGTAATGGGAAAGTAACAAATAAGTAGCTTCTACTGATTCTTCCTTCCTTCCTTCCTTCCTTCCTTCCTTCCTTCCTTCCTTCCTTCTTTCCTTCCTTCCTTCTTTCCTTCCTTCCTTCCTTCCTTCCTTCCTTCCTTCCTTCCTTCCTTCCTTCCTTCCTTCCTTCCTTCCTTCCTTCCTTCCTTCCTTTTAGTGGTAAAGATATTTAATGTGAGATTTGCCAAAAATATAATTAATCATTAAAAGTATTGCTAATTAGAGATACAACACTCAGTTCTCTGCGACATAATTGTCTTACAGACTCAGAATTTTATGTGCATCAAATATCAACTCTCCTTTCCCAGCTCCCCAACTCTGAAACGTTCCGTGAATTTAACTATTTGAGATAATCATATAGGTGAAATCATTCGATATTTGTTTTCTGCGATGCTCTCATTTCACCTGGCATAATGCCTCTAGACCCACCCACATCATCACCCACGGCAGAGCATCCTCCTGGATTTGAATAAGACTCCATTGTGCATATGCACCACATTTTCCTTATCCGTCCATCTGCTGGTGGACATTCAGATTGCCTCCATAGTTTGCCTATGGTGAATGATTTTGCAATAAACACTGGAGTGTGAACATTCCTTTGGGGTCCTGATTTCAGTTCTTTAGGATGAGCACGCTGGGTCTGTGTTTCTGTCTTTGACTTTCTGTGGATCGTCTGTACTGTTTTCCATATCTCTGGTGTCATTTTGTCCCCTCACTGTCACGGCGAGCTCTTTAGCTTTGTCAGCGAGGTACAAGCTAGAGTTTTGTGGGATGAGGGAGCTTCAACTGAGGAACTGCCTTATCAGATTGGCCTGCGGACATGACTGTGGGTATTTTCTTGATTAATGATTGATGTGGGAGGGCCCAGCCCACGGAGGGTGGTGCCGTCCCTGGGCCAGTGGTCCTGGAGTATATAAGGAAGCAGGCTGAGAAGCCGTGAGGAGCAAGCCAGTCAGCAGCAGCTCCATGGTTCCTGCTTCTGCCCGCTTGAGTCCCTGCCTTGACATCCCTCCACGATGGACTGTGATCAAGATGTGTAAGCCAAATAAACTCTCTCCTCCCTAAGCAGATTTTGGTCAGTGTTTTCTCGCAGCAACAGAAAGTAGTTAGGACACAACTCTAATCAGCACCGACTCTAGCTTTCCCACATCCTCACCAGCACCTTCGGTTTTTGATTAGAGACGTCTTATCATGTGTGAGATGTGTCTCATTGCCATGCCGACTTGCAGTTTCCTGATCAGTGATTCATATGCCCATTGCACAATTATGTTAGAATTTCTATTGTTAGAAGTGTCTGTTCAATTGCTTTTGTTCTCTATGCTCCAAATCAGGTCTGTTTTCTATTGAGTTGAAGGGGTTCCTTCTACGCTTTGAATATTACCCCTTGTTGGCACATGATTTGCACACACACACACACACACACACACACACCTGCAGTTAAGCAACTTGTCTCTTCTCCCCATGGCTGTTTCTTTGTAGAACCCATCTAGTTGGCAGAATCACATTTATTTCTTTCAGGGGCACTGCTGAAACAGATGCCGTGGTTTCTTCCCAGTGTTTGCTCCTCCGTGGTGAAGGCCATGGGCTGACTCTTTAAATGCCTTGAGTTGGTTTGTGTGTGGAAGAAAGTCCAGTTTTGTTCTTCTGCATGTGAAGATCCAGTTTCCTCAACACCGTCTGTCAAAGTATCACTTCCCCAGTGTTGACTCTCGCATCCTCACTGAAGACCAGTTGGTCCTATACCTGTGAGTTTCTTTGTAGATTCTTGCTTCTGTCCATAGGTCTCTGTGTCTGTCTTTATGCCATAACCACAGTTTTAACTAGTGTAGGTTTGTGTTCTGTGATTTGTTTTGGGAAGATGCAAATAAAGGTCTGTTTATCCGCAGGCAGGGCATCAACAACCCACCAGAGTAGGACTGGGCCCAAGCCTCGCTTGGTAAGCCTAGGAATTTAATTGGGATTGACGGACAGGAACATGGGTGAGGGTCACACACAGGAACATGGGTGAGGGTCACACACAGGAACATGGGTGAGGGTCACACACACAGGAACATGGGTGAGGGTTATAAGGGTTATACACAGGAGCAAGGGAGAAGGTTATAGGTAGGAGTGCAGATAAGGGTAACGTGCAGGAACATAGGCAATTGTAAAGCTGCTAAACACGGAGGAACTGCCCCCCTTCCCGGAAGTACTGATTACTTATGTGTTCTTGGGGAGGAGGGGAACCTGGATGCCTCACGAACCTCATGCTCCTTCCATGAGGGGACGCTAGAGCACCTCTGGGAATCTCAGCTGCTTCATTTCAGGATAGCACTGGTCACGTCCAGGCCAGGGCATTTCCATGGCAGCTTATGATGTATTGTGAAGTCAGGAAACCCAGTCCCCCTGGCTTTCTCTTCCTTCTCAGCACTTTCCCCCTGTCTGGCATGCTCATTGTTCCTATGTAGATTTTAGGATTATTTTTCTATTCCTGCAGAAAACGACATTTGGGGAGATCACTGTTTATAAACCTGGAGGAAGGTAGATAAAGAATATTCAAATTCAGGAACATGATTCTAGAACAAACTGGTTGATGAACGTGGATGTCTGTCTCTACCAGGATCACCACTGGTGAGGCAGAGGCAAGGATCGTGGCCTTTCTGCTGTGGGACATCATCAGTTGACTCAATCTGTGTGCTCTACTGGTCTCATCTACTTAGGCAGCTTTCCCATCTTCAAAGTCACTCTTCACAATCTGTCACTAAGCACGGCACAATTACCCTTTGGATGGCAATGTCCCATTTCCCGCTCCAAGGTGGTGTCTGGGTGGGTGGGGGCTGGGGAGAGCTGATGTGCCCCAGGCACTAGGGAAGGCAATCAGAGACAAGGACAATGATGAGCACACTGTGGATGCTCCCCTCTGGAGTAGAATTGGTCAGCTGATGTCGGTGACTGAAGGACTAGTGGCTCTTGGTTAGTCTGGAATGGGAAGCTTCGGAATGCCGCCATGGCTGCCACGTGTCTCTGCACATCATCTCATCATGTGGCTCCTTCCACAGCGCTGCTCTGCACTTCAGCTGAGCTTCCGATGGCCTCAGCCTAGAGCCACACTCTGCTACCTCATACTGTTCACCCTCTTTGTTTCTTGGGGCCCACGTGTTGGTGAGAAGGCACCAGCACAGTGGTGTTGCCCCAGTAGAAAGCACACTGTGAACT
The DNA here is from genome assembly GCA_902168415.1 of Peromyscus melanophrys. Lineage (NCBI taxonomy): Eukaryota > Metazoa > Chordata > Mammalia > Rodentia > Cricetidae > Peromyscus > Peromyscus melanophrys. The sequence goes on from CABHPR010142136.1 coordinate 9,467, forward strand.
CTGCACCTTCTGATTCTCTTCCACTCAGCACACGCCTTTCCCACTCCAATCTCAGCCCAGAGAGGCACAGTGAGACCCACATACCGCACTGTTAATCACTCTTCCTGTTGACTAGCTGTGTCCCACAATCCTCTAGGCCTGGAAAGAGCTGGTTGTCACTCCCTCCTTTCTTCAGATTATAACTTTATGGGTTAGCTCTCTGAGCCTGGCTCTCGGTATGCCTGAACAAAGCCTGGCTTTCCAAGTTCATTGTTGGCTGCAAAGTCCTGTTTGTCAACTCAGAAGCTGAATGTCATCTTCCATAGTCCTTATATTCTGGCTACAACATGTTGCTTTTTTGTAGCCATAGTGTCTGTACTTGTTGATTCAACCAACCACAGATGGAAAGTATTGGAAAGAAAATCATGTCTATTGACCATGAGAAGACTTCTCTTGTTTAATATTTCCTAAGCAATTTACATTTACATGATGTTTACATCATATTGTAAGTAATCCAGCGGTGCTTTACACAGATATGTAGGTTCTATTCAGATACTACATTTTACTCAAGGGTCTTGAGCACCTGGTTAGTTTTAATTGTCAACACGACACAATATAGAATTGCTTAGGAAGAGAGTCTCAGTGAGGAGTTATCTAGATTAGGTTAGCTGTGGGTGTGTCTGCAATGGACTGTCTTGATTACATTGATTGATGGGAAAAGACCAGCCTACTGTGGGTGGCACCATTCCCTAGGCAGGGTCCTTGATTGTATAGGTGGAGAGAGGGGCCTGAGCACAAGAACACACGCCTGTATTTGTTCTCTTTCTGCTCTTCGTTGTGATATGATTAGCTGAGAAGTTCCTGCATTGAATTCCCTGAAATGATAGACTGTCACCTCAAACTGTCACCAAATAAAGCTTTTCTCTGAAGTTGCTTTTCTCAGGATATTTCATCATCTTGACAGGGAAGGAAACTGAGTCAGTGTCTCTGACAGTCCCTGGAGTCAGCTGATTTTGAAGAAATGACTACATTCTCAGGACCCCTGGTCCAGGGATGACGTCTCTGAATGACCCACTGCACTGAGGGAAATTTTCCTACAGGGAAACAGAATCACCAAGGAGACAGGACTAGGGTGGGTTGCTGGAGGAGAGAGGGAGATCTGGGAGAAGAGGGCTTTCGTCAGGGCAGGAGGGTGGGGTGAACCTACTTTGTGTCCCCCACTAAAACCATCTGAGTCACTAGGAGGGACACAAAGTCAGGAAGTTGTCAGAAAGAAAGAGGCGGCCCCACAGGAAGAAGGATACCAGGACTGAACATTCATCTCATAATTCTGCTTCCAGCATGGTCTCCGGCCACATTCTAGGCTAGGCCTCTTCCTGCCGAAGAAGAGGACGCCTGGCCCCCACTGTGCACAGCCCCACCCTTCGTCCACCCATCCATCCTCCACCGTGGATAGCTTCCAGCCTGTGTGTCGCTTTGGATTTAGTACTGCCCCATCAATTTTATTATAAGTGATGACCCACAGTCTCTAAAGAATGCTTTCGCCCTTATCTCTAAAATATCCCTGACCTCCTACCCAGGCTGTGCTCTCTCCCATGAACAAATTACACCTGGCCTCTTTCCACCTGGGCGGCAGACAGTGAGCGTTTGGCACGGAGACTTGGCTTGTCTCCACAGCCTGTTTGTCAAGGAGCGGAGTTTTGTGGTGAGCCCACTGGCCTGGGAATCCTAATAACCCTGGATTCGTGGGCAATTTGGGGTGAGTTATTCGTTTCTATTCTTCATGTAGCTTTTCTGTAGAATGAGGAAAGTTGTAACACAGTGTGGTTTCGCAGCCATAACACAGTGATGGAAATGAAAGCGGTCACCTCTGTCTGACCATGGACTTGGGTGCCGCCAAAGAATGCAGAACGAAATGTTATCATTCTTCAGGGGAGTCGTGTTTCATAAAGAGCTCTGTGTTTCAGTCACTCATTTAGGGGAAAAATATATAATGCATACATACATATATATGTATTTATATGTGAAATAAAGAAAGAAATAGACTGTGGCAGTTGGGGGTGGACAGGTTACATTCTCTGTGGTTGTTAGAAGGAGGGCAGCCCCACAATGGTTTGCAAAGTGAACCACGGAGGCCCCTGAAGGGCTCCATCTAGGCCCAGTGACAGGTACTATGGGTAGAATATTGAAGCCAGAGTATTTTCATGCATTGTTGGGGCTTTCCATCCTAAATCATTGTGTAAATGCATGCTCTGGTTTAGGCTACCCCACTAGGCATGTTGGCTGATTTCCTTGCTCTGGAGCCATCTCCTAATAACCAAGCACACAAAACAGGCCTTTCTTTTCTGAAGCTGAGAGTCCATGAGCTGTAAACATGGCTCTGAGGTTAGAAGATTGAATTCCGAGAATATCAACAATCTGTCCTACCCCATTAATCAGAGATTTATGATCTCTCCAGTCTTAGGAGCCCCAGGGCCGTCGTTGATAATTCCCTGTCAAGGAGAGACGTAATCATCCCGACATGTGCTTAAAGAGGCATTTTCCCCTTGTTGATTTTATGTAGGAAATGATTACGAGGGAAATGTTGGCTCGCTCAGAGGTTCTGTGGCTTTGGGAAGAGGCCTCGGACTGGGGATGGTGGAGATGCGTTGACACACAGAGCCCCTCAGACAGGGCTCAGCCAGAAGTAGAGCAGCAATTTGCTGGGCGAGGCTGCCATATAGTCTGTTCCAGAGCAACAAAAGGAATAATCAACCCCTCAGGTTCACCCATCTCTCCCAGGCGCCATTTTGCCATATTTGAATCATATTATCAAGACACAAGTATGGGTTCTGCTCTGATACCCCCAAACCCCAAGTCCAGTTGGTGACCTACAGCTCATTCTTCTGGCCCTAGCTGGCTCCATCTCAATTCTTTGAGGGTTGCCGAAAATAAACTAGGTTGGGAGCACATCCCTGTGAGAGCTAAGCCAGACACCCGAGGTGGGAGCACTCAGATCTGTGCTGACTCTCCTGCAGTCATTTACTAGGGACTCTCAGGCTGGAGGATGCTCTGTTCCGGACCCCTGCAGATGCTCAAATCCTAAAAAAATCTCAGGTCTCTCTAGAAGAAAATAATACTATTTGCATCTCTTTCCCACACATCCTCCAAAGTACTTTAAATCATTTCTAGATGACTTGCAATGCCCAACAGGATACCGGCGCCGTATAAGTTGTTGTCAAGCTGGTTGTTTGTGGATGGTGACGAGGTAAGTCAGCATGTGCTCAGCACAGACGCAATGCTGTTTTGAATATTTTTGGTGTGGTTGGTTGAGTCTGTGGATACACAAAGCATAGATACAGACTGCTGGCCACATAACAAGTTTCCCACCACAGAAATCTGGTTTGTGTCAAGAAAAGATGCATGTTTTCCCAGGCTGGGTGTAATCACCATGTGCTGTGCTTGGGCTTGTGTTGGAGGATACAAGCTCCAGAGAATTGCCAGCTATACCTAAGCCAAGGAAAATCCACAAATTAAGGGGCTAACTTAACAGAGTTTGAATGGAGCAACCACTGAGAGACATTCTAATGCCTCTGATTGAGTCTGTAGGGTCAGAAGCACCAGAAAAGCCTATTCCAGTTTTTAGAGGAGTGGCTTCAGATCCTGGGTGACAGCCTGTGTCTACACTGAAGAGAGCTAGTGCTGAGTCACTCTGGATCTCCCCTAAGGAAAGTGTGATTCTGTGTGTGTGGTGTGTGAATGTGCATGTGAGTGTGTGTGGCGTGAGTGTGGATGTGAGTGAGCACGCACATGTGTGAGCATGTATATGGAGACCAAAGCTTGATGTTGGTTGTCTTCCTCCATTGTTCTCCATCTTATTCTTTGAGGCAAGGTCTCTCACATAACCTGGAGGTCACCAGTTCAGATGAGCTGGCAGGCTTTGGCTTCTGAGAGCTGAAATGGCAAGTGGGTCACTATGCCCATCCAGCATTTATGTGGGTTCTGGGAATCTGAATTCCAGTCCTTACACAGAGCAAATGCTTTAACCACTGAGCCCCCAAATGTGCTGTTGTAAGCCACAGAAGCACAGGTCTAGGAGATGCCGTATACACTAGATAATACAATTGTTGGTTTGCCATCAAGTATAGAAGAATGTTTCCTGTGGGAGCCATACCATAGTGTTGTCAGAAAGATTGAACCAATGCTCGTAAAGTACTTGGACACAAAGCAAGAGCTTTGGAAGAGTTGATCTAACAGATGTAAAGGAAGAAATGCCTACACTGAGGGAAGGGCTCAGTGGGAAGGTGCTCTACAGTATGAGGACCTGAGTTTGGATCCCCAGAATCCAACTAAAAGCTGGACATGGTAGCATGTGCCTGTAACCCCAATGCTGGTGGATGGGGTGGGGGTGGAGGCAAAGGAAGCTTGCTGGTCAGCCAGTCTCACTGAGATGGCAAGCTGCAGATTCAGTGAGAGACCCTGTCTTGAGATGGCAAGCTGCAGATTCAGGGAGAGACCCTGTCTTGAGATGGCCAGCTGTAGGTTCAGTGTCTTAAAAAAACATTGGAGCCAGGCGTTGGTGGCGCACGCCTTTAATCCCAGCACTCGGGAGGCAGAGGCAGACGGATCTCTGTGAGTTCGAGGCCAGCCTGGGCTACCAAGTGAGCTCCAGGAAAGGCGCAAAGCTACACAGAGAAACCCTGTCTCGAAAAACAAAAAAAACAACAACAAAAAAAAATGGAAAGTGATAGAGGAAGATAATGAAAATCGACCTCTTCCCTTTATGTAAACATGCACAGGTGAGTGAGTGTGCTGGCATTCACATGCACGCACGTGCGCACGCGCGTGTGCGCACACACACACATATACACATTTTTTTTTAAAGAAAAGAGGGGCTTTAGAGACAGTCTAGTGGTTAAGAGCAAGAACTGGTCTTGGAGTAGATGGAAGTTAGGTTACCAGAACCCATGAGCAGTGACTTACAACGACCTATAATTCCAGCTCCAAGGGATCTAACCCCTGCTGTGGGATGGTCTGTATGTCAAATTGCTCTGATTGGTCAATAAATAAAACACTGATTAGCCAGTGGCCAGGCAGGAAGTATAGGCAGGACAAGGAGAGAGGAGAATTCTGGGAAGTGGAAGGCTGAGTGAGGGAGACACTGCCAGCCGCCACCATGACAAGCAGCATGTGAAGACGCCGGTAAGCCACAAGCCACATGGCAAGGTATAGATTTATAGAAATGGATTAATTTAAGATATAGGAACAGTTAGCAAGAAGCCTGCCATGGCCATACAGTTTGTAAGCAATATAAGTCTCTGTGTTTACTTGGTTGGGTCTGAGCGGCTGTGGGACTGGCAGGTGACAGAGATTTGTCCTGACTGTGGGCCAGGCAGGAAAACTCTAGCTACAGACCCCCTCTTCTTGACCCTAAGAGCAGACACTATATCCATGTGCACATACCTATATACAGCAACACACACATAATTAAAACTAAATCTTCAAAAGAGAGAGAGTGAAATTCAGGATTTTTGTTCAATTTTTGCCCTTTATTTGGTGTACATGTGCACACTCACATGCCACATCACAGGTGTGGAAGTCAGAGGACAACTTGGTGGGAGTCAGTTCTCTCCTTCTACTGTGTGGGCTTGTGGAACTGAACTTAGGTCATCAGGCTTGGCAGCAAGCACCTTTACCCAGTGAGCCCTCTCACTGGCCCAGAAATAGGAGGTATTTTTAATGGTGGATGTCCACTTTTGATTTGTAAGGCTTAGGCAAGTATCACCCACACTGTGAATGCACAACCCAGCCATCTCTCCTCTGCTTTTACAGAACTTCCCTGTGACTCTCCAGAGACACCTAGCTTTTGTAATGAGTCTGCTGTGTGAGTTGGGCTCCTGGGGCTGCTTGGTTACTGATGCTCTGGCAACAATCTCTCCCTACTGTGATTTAGAAATGCTTCCCTGAATGATTTCTATGTCCTCGACTAGGATCCCTTCCTGATATAGGCACCAACAGGTCACCATGTGCAAAACTATTTTCTAGCTCATACACACAGTCAAACCTTCAGAACCTTCATGTGGTGGCCCATTTGCCCTACTCTCCTTCCAAGTTAACTCTCAAGGCCAGGTGACAGTCCACCCCAGTGGACCTTGCTGAAGTTCTGGGGTTCAGGATCATAAATCAGGGGCCTCCCAGTGATGAGTGAACAGCATCAGAAGGAGGAATCTCTTGCAGCCACTGGGCCAATAATAAACTCAGAAGCTCCTGGGAACGTGAACACTGAGATCAAAGGCAAGAGTGAATACTGAAGATACCAGAGGCATTGTCCAGAATGTATCTTCAGCTCACCATGAGGCAATTGCCAGCCCTGGGTTGCATCAACCACATCATATGTCAAAGTCTCAAAGAAAGACAACCTGGCATCCAAGACTCACGAACTGTTATTCCACCTGATGGGACTAAGCCAACTCTACCTTAACCTGGATCTCAGAAGGCATCCATATTCAGGAAGAGTTCCTGCCTAGAAATTGGATCCAGTTTCTTCCTCTATTTATCTCACAATAAACCCAGGGAAGGGATAGTTGATATAGACAAGCAATAATTCTCCCCGCCACACAACTTCAGTTACGAGGTAGAGAAACCTGGAGGGGCCCATTTTGTCAAGAAGAGCCAACTGCCGATTAATGGATGCTGAACCCTGCTGCCTTAGAAGGTGGGAACTGGCTGGTTTGTGGCTATTGTTCTGGAGCACAGGCTTACAGGTAGTCCTTCATCGGAAGGTGATCACACAAGCCCTTTCATTTAGGAGGACAACTGTAGAAGGACCTGTGGGTGTGGCCAACCATACAGCTTAGCCCTTTATTATAATACTCTTGTCTGAAGTCTGTAGCTGGAGTTTTCCTGCCTGGCCCACGGTCAGGACAAATCTCTCTCACCCGCCAGTCCCACAGCCGCTCAGACCCAACCAAGTAAACACAGAGACTTATATTGCTTACAAACTGTATGGCCGTGGCAGGCTTCTTGCTAACTGTCCTTATATCTTAAATTAATCCATTTCTATAAATCTATACCTTGCCACGTGGCTCATGGCTTACCGGCATCTTCACATGCTGCTTGTCCTGGCGGTGGCTGGCTGTGTCTCCTTCCACCTTCCTGTTCTTTTCTCCTCTCTGTTAGTCCCGCCTATACTTCCTGCCTGGCCACTGGCCAATCAGTGTTTTATTTATTGACCAATCAGAGCAGCACATTTGCCATACAGAACATCCCACAGCAGAAATACTTCTTAAATTGAGGACAATTCCCACTTTGTCCCCCCATCTCTCTTCTGTGGTTCACAAACATCCTTCTTGGCTGTTCTTAACATAAAATATATTCTTCCTTTGAGCCTGAAGTCATCCAGGTCCATTCACCTCAGATCCAGGGGCAACTCAGAGAAATTAGAGTGAAGTCAGCTCACCATTTAGTTTACAGAAGTGGTGGGGAGGAAACCGAGGCGTTCTTAGGATAAAGCAAAGTCATTCCATTTTCCTCCTCTCCTTCACATCACTCAAAGGACATTTACCTGTCATGCGGCAGCTCACGGTGAGGTGAGAGAGATTTGGAAATTGGTCCTTGCCGCCGTCTCGGGAGCTCACGTGTGATGGAGACAGTCAAGCACGTATGTGAACACAGAAGAGGGACCGTAGAAACAGGAGTGTGTGGGAAGACAAAAAGTGTCCTTCTTGCCTATGCAGCCAGCATGTAACACATCACTCAGACCCCCCTCAAGAAGTGCTGTTTTACTCATCTGCGGGGCCCCTCAGCTTTTCTGAAGCCGTGCTGTTCTTGGGGTACTTCACCTAATGCCTGAGAAGGAGGAGGGTCTGTGACTCAGCAATGTCCCTTGCTGTGTGTCTTCTCTAAAGGTTGGAGAACAGATCTTGATGTAAAGCTTCTGTTTGGGCTTCCCTGGAGCCCTGGCATGTGACGGGTGGGGGTGGGTTAGCTTCAACACAGTGGTCACTGGGGTGCTTTGGTCTGGTGGCTCTCCAAAACTTAAAAATATGAGTGACACCAACATTCCTTGCGCTCCACCTCCAGCCCTCTTTTCAAACACTCTCCCTATCCTTTATTTCTGAATTTTATTTATTTGGGGTGTGTGTGTGTGTGTGTGTGTGTGTGTGTGTGTGTGTATGCATGAGTGCATGGAGGTCAGAGAACAACCTGTCGGAGCCCATTCTGTCCTTCCATCACCGGGGCCCGAGGACTGAACTCAGGTCATCAGGCTTGGCGGCAAACTTTACCCACTGAGCCGTCTTGCCCATCACTGTCATCTCTTTAAAATCTCAGGTGCGCTGTGGCACTGTGCTGCTGCTGGACAGTCACCGTTATGACATTGCTGTCATTTAAATCCAACAACCAATCATGGGGGGGGCAGGTACTGAAGATCAAGTATGCGTTCCAGGACACGCCCAGCGAGAACCCCACCACTGAGCTACACCCCCAGCCCACAACAGCCAATAACTTCCTCCCCAGTTTGGCTGCTGCTTTTGTGATGCTGATTTCAGAGGTTCTGGTTCTGCTCAACACAGCTTAGGGGGCAGCCTTGAGGGAGAGAGCTCCACCTACTTTGGGTCTGGCTCTGTTTCCTGGTCTCCCGACACTGTGACAAGCCAGGGCCCAGCACATCCACCACAGACAGAGCTCCGTATTCCCCACCATGACAACCACATGCTCTGAGCCTTGAGACAAAAGAAACCCTAAGCACCTTAGCTGGCTTCACAGTGTCACAGTGGCTGGAGAAACAGTAGGACAGCCATCACTCTGTCACCGTGAATGGAACGACTGACTGGGTTGAGGATCTTCGACAGACCTCACAAGTATTCAGGGCTGGTTGGTGGAAGCCAGACAACACAGAGCCAAGACCCGGCCTCTTGATGACTTGACAGGGCAGAAAGATGACCTTTTAACAGACACCCTCCAAACTCAGACCTTAATCTTTACATCACTATGACTTGCCTTTCAAGGCACCCCGTGGAGATATATTGTGTACCCTAATAAACTTGCATGAGGATCAGAGGACAGAGCCAGCCACTAGATTAGACACAGAGGTCAGGCAGTGGTGGCACACACCCTTAATCCTATCACTTGGGAGGCAGAGATCTGTCTGGATCTCTCTGAGTTCAAGGCCACACTGCACTACATGAGATTGATCCAGTATAGGAGAGAGGGAGAGAGCCAGGCAGTGGTGGCACACACCTTTAGTCCCAGTACTGGGAAGCACACAGGCCTTTAATCCCTGCAGTGATGTCTGGGCAGAGAAAGGTATATAAGGCGTGTGGAGACAGAAACTCACTCTCTTTAGATTGAGGATTTTGTAGAGGTAAGAACTTGTAGCTGGCTTGCTCTGCTTCTCTGATCTTTCAGCTTTCACCCCAATATCTTGCTCTGGGTTTTCTATTATAAGACCTTCCAGGATTCATGTTACACCACCCTGCTCTATGATATGATGCACACAATGCCGGTGAGGGCAGGCTTCTCAGGAAAAACAATTAGCCCCAGTTTAACTACAACTCAAGATTTAGCCATCAGGGTGACCTTGGGAAGAGGAAGAGGACCAGGGGGGAGGGGCCAGGAGAGGGCCTCGCAAACGTTTATGAGAATACCAGAAACCAGGCGACAATCACTAGTGAAGATGGCCAATGAGATGCGTGCCCGGGAGGGAACACGCTCTCTCGTGTGTTTTTGATGCTCTCCCAAGATATATGGTGATCTGTCCCCACATTACCACAGCAGTGTCTATAATTACACTTTCAATGTGTGTGTGCCTATATGGGCACATGCAACGTGGAGGTCAGAGGTCAACCTTTGGTGACTTCCTCCATTATTCCCTACATGATTTTTTTTTTTCCGAGACAGGGTTTCTCTGTGCAGCTTTGGAGCCTGTCCTGAAACTTGCTCTGTAGACCAGGCTGGCCTCAGGCATGCACCACCACTGCCCATGTTCCTCTGACTTTCTCCCAGGGTGACTTCAGGCTCTTCTCCCCCAGGGTGACACCCCAGGATTCTGATTCAGTCTTGGTTGGAAGGTTTCCAGGAGGCTGAAGAGGGAGCCATCCATGCGGGATGAACTTCAGACCCACCCACAGACAGAGGAGATGGCGGTTCTTGGAAGGCGATGCCCTTTAGACGTTACCTCCAGGTGCCCTGATTGATGGAGACAGGCCCTGCCAGATTCCGTTCTCCAGACTGGAGATTCCAGAAGAAGGCTCATACTGGGAGTGATATTTTCTTGGACTGTCACCAGGGATTATGAAGAACTTTCCTCACCCCTACGTGTCTAAGGTATGAAGGACAAAGGTCAATCTATAGAGAACTGACATGGTGAAAGACACAGAGATGCATTTCCCTGAGTAAAATCTGAAGAGTCAACGTCTCACAGCATCATCTCAGCCTGGTCCGCATTCTCCCTAAAGTGAGACCAGCCAGCTTCAGCGGCCTCCAAAACACGGCCCTGTTTACGGTTCCGTGACGGATGCAGATGGGGAAACCTTTTATCATCCTGGTGCCGAAACACTCTGGGTTTCTTATTCTACATTTTCACTGCCTGGAGTTGGGTTTATTTGGTTTGGTTTGGGGTCTCTGTGTAATTACAGGCCGGTTGTAATCTGAATCTGTGCAGGGGGCTTGTGTGGGTTGTGGCCATGTGAATGGCATGCATTCCCTCAACAGGGAGCACCTCAGAGAGCGTTAGGCTCCCCTCTCCCTCCTCTTTCTTCTCTTCTTTCTTCTCCCTCTGTTTTGTTTCAAAACAGTCTCACTATGTAGTCCAGGTTGGCCTTGAACTTACAATGCAGCCCAGGCAGGCTTAATACCTCTGAACTTCTCATCTCCACTTCTTGAGTGCCAGAGTGCAGCCTTCTGATTCAGGGTAGTGTGGTCAGTGTGCATTTCACTGTGGGTAACCTGCCATATAGAATCCTGTTTCCCTAACCATCAGGCTCCACAGCCCTCAGCAGCTCTTTTGGAAAACGAAATTAAAGAGGACTTGATTTTCTTAGCATCCATCACACTTAGCCACAGAAGCCAAGACATTAATCACTACAGTCAACCTGTTCCTTGGTAATAAATGGATATAAGTGTTCTTGCTTATCAGGCTAAGAATTCTCAAGTCTGGCTACATTCCTCATTCTCTATGTCTAGAGGGTGTAGGGAATGAGATTCAGGTTTTGTTTTTTAAAATCTTATTTTATGTATATGGGTGTTTTGCCTGAATGTATCTCTGCATAACACTTGTGTGCCACATGGGATGCCCTGGAATTGGAGTTACAGATGGTTGTAAGCCACCATGTGGGTGCTGGAACTTGAACCCAGGTTCTCTGGGAGATCAGCAAATGCTCTTAACTGCTGAGCCATCTTTCCAGCCCTAAATTCATTTTTTTTTCAAACAAGTGTTTTTGGAAAACTGTGATCAAAATTGTGTCTGGTGTCTGGAATTCTGACTAAAATTTGGACTGTACTACTAACTAAACGTGACCTGGACTAGCAAGTGATTAATCTAAGCCTCAGCTTCCTCACCTGTGAAATGGGTTTAACATTCTGTGGGTGAGCTGAACAGACTGATGCACAGAAGTCACCAGGCTCATTCCTGGTGACCTGCAGGTGGCCCCCAAATAACAGCTGTCACCATATCTAACCTTGTTTCCTCCCAGTTCCATGCTCAAAATGAGGACTCCATTAACCAAATGACAGTTGGAGACTATCAAGACCATGTCTACCATGTCTGTGTGGAGTCACACCGTGGCTACTGGAGAACCAGTGCACATCTGTGTGGAGTCACATCGTGGTTACTGGAGAGCCAGTGCACATCTGTGTGGAGTCACACTGTGGTTACTGGAGAGCAAGTGCGCATCTGTGAGGAG
>CABHPR010142136.1:21337-31930 GCA_902168415.1 Peromyscus melanophrys
GGAGTCACACTGTGGTTACTGGAGAGCAAGTGCGCATCTGTGAGGAGTCACACTGTGGTTACTGGAGAGCCAGTGCACATCTGTGTGGAGTCACACCATGGTTACTGGAGAGCAAGTACAAGCTCTAGGAGCTACAGCGTCCAAGGTGTAACAGGGTTGGGGGCGGACAGGGAGAGAATTACAGAGAGCTCAGAGAATCGCACAAGTCTGGGCGCCATGCAGATGCCGAAGCCGGTGATTTTGAGAGCTTGCAATTGAGCTGAACGACTTGTTTCGTGAGCCTTTTCCTCTCTATACTTTACTCCAGTGAAGCCACCCCAGTAACTACTCCCCGAGCCAACAACAATCAAACCTTTAGACGGAAAGATGTGTCGGTACTGTCAAAATGAGAACTCTTGTTTTGTTTGTCAATTTATCTTAAATTATTCATCTGTATCAGGAAAACTCTACAGATCTACAGGTGCATTGCTAGCCCTGCATGCACTTATCCAGGTCACACCGCAGAAAGCAAAATACACACGTGTGTATCAGTTACTTCTCTGTTGCTGTGATGAAACGCCAGGACCAAAGACGACTAGCCCACAGGAGAAACGTTTATCGGGCCTATGGCTCCAGAGGCGTAGGAGTCCATCATGGCAGGAAGGCATGGTGGGAACAGGCATGGCAGCAGGAAGCTGAGAGATCACATCTCCACTGCAGGCACAAGGCAGAGAGTGAACAGAGATGTCGAGAGACCATAAACACTCACAGCCTGCCCCCAGTGACTCACTTCCTTCAGGAAGGCTCCACCTCCTGAGGGTTCCACAACCAACTAGGGACCAGCTACTCAAACACCCGAGACTATGGGGACATTTCCCATGCAAACCACCACAACTGTATTTTGTGTGCTTGTAACAAATATTTAAAAGTTTAAAAGTCAAAACAAAACAATACTTTCGTTTTCTTTTTGGGTTTTCAAGACAGAGTCTCATTGTGTAGCCCTGGCTGTCCTGGAACTCACTCTGTAGACCAGGTTGGCCTCAAACTCAGAGATCCACCTGCCTCTGCCTCCTGAGTGCTGGGATTAAAGGTGTGCACCACCATACCTGGTTAAAAATCAACACTATTTTACAATAACATTACAAACTTCAAATAACCAGGAATAAATTTAATTAAATACATATAAGATACATCTGTCCCTGTTAGCTTTGTCAACTCAACATGGTCCAGAGTCATCTGAGAGGAAAACCTAGATTGAGGAATTTCCCAGATCAGATTGGACTGTGGGCGTGTCTGTGGGACGTTGTCTTGATTATTAACTGACTCAGGAGGGTCCTGCCCACTGTGAGCAGCACCACCCCTAGGCAGGTGGTCCTGGGATGGATAAGGCAGGTCAGCATGAATCCATGAGAAAGCTAGCAAGCTGGTGAGCATCATTCCCCATGGTTTCTGCTTCAGGTTCCTGCCCTGACTTCCGTTAGTAATAAACCATGATCTTGAAGTGTAAAACAAAGATGCCATTTTCCCCCCCAAGTTGCTTTTGGACAGTATGTTTTATTACAACAGCAGAAAGACACTAGAATAATTTCTCTATAAAATCTCTAAAGTATATCTGAGAAAAATTAAAGAGGCCTACAGAGGGATGTACTATGTTCATTGACTGGAGGATGCAATGTTTTAAGATACTTATGTTTTATAAGCATATGAATTTGTTCTATAGAAATTGCATAAAAACCCAAGCAGATGTCTTGAAGAGAAATTAATAGGCTGACTCCAACACATGCATAGAGACACAAAAGATTTCAAATATTGCAGTAGTTACTTTGCTGTTGCTGTGATAACATGCCGTGACCAAAGGCAACTCAGGGAAGGGTTTGTTTGGGCTTGTTGTTCCTGAGGACTTCATCATGGCCTTGGAGGCATGACAGCCAGAGCTGGAAGCTGAGCGCTCACATCCTCGATAATAAACATGAAGCAGAGAAAGCGACCCGAGTAAGGCTTTAAACTCTCAAAGCCCACCTCTAGCGACCCACTTCATCTAGCAAGACTGTACTTCCTCCCCGGACGGCACCAGCAACTGGGAACCGAGAATTCAAATACCAGAGTCTGTGGGGGACATCTTGTTCAAACCACCACAAAGATCTAAAATGATTTTTGAAGAAAAAACACAAACCCAGAAAACTTACATAACTCACAGTATAATGGTACAACAGTCAAAATCAACTGGGTTAAATCAAGCTTAACAATAGGCCAGCACACAATGCCAGCTGGAATCTGTGCAAAGGTATCCAAGTCATTCATGGAGAAGGGAGAGTCTTTGTCATACGTGTTACTGAAACTGGAAACACAATAATCATACAATGAAGTACTCTGCTGTAATGAAGATGGACAGACTGTGGGAACATCTGACGAGGCAGACAAACCTCAAGTACAACATACCAAGGAACAGAAGAAGTCAAACCGGAAAGCACTGCAGACAGTTAATTCCATTCACAGAAAATCTAAACAAAGACAAAGGTGACTTAGAAACCAGAAAGGGCTGAGGAGAGAGAGAGGCGGTCACTGGAGGGGCTGAGGAGAGAGAGAGAGAGGCGGTCACTGGAGGGGCTGAGGGAGCTTCCTGGTGTGACAGAATATGTACTGTGCTCTGAGTGGTGGTTGCCTAAGTGTCTGTAATTCTTTGTTGGTTGAACTGTATGCCTGTGTATCTCAGTTATGATAATTATACTCAAATAAAAACTTTAAGAAATGAAAACTTATTAAGAGGAGGAATTGCTGTATCTTTTCACGGCTCCCAGGGACCGACTTGACTGGGGCATCGAGGGAATAAAGGAAAAACAGAAAATATAGACACAGAGAGCAGCCATTGGGTGGTCTGGGCTCTCAGCTGGGGAATAGAGTGTTTTATACCCAGCTGCTTAAAACTGCTCTTCTTCTATCCATTTCTTTGTTTCTTTATCCTTATTTCTTTCTTCACATTTGTTTCTTCCTTTCTCTGCATCTTTTCTGTTGTTTTAACCTCGGCACAGTGGCTTTGCCTTAATCTACTGCTGTCTCAGCCGGCATTTGTGACTCGGCAGTGATCGCCCACTTCTCTAGCAATGGTCTGGCTGCTCAGGCCACAGCCTGGGGGGATTCTGTTCCCTCGGGCACCGGCCCTGTCACTGCCACTGAGACAGCTTTAATTAAATCTCTATCAATCTAATTATGAATAAGACTTGAGATTCAAAGTCTGGGGTGAAAACCTGTGAGCTCAGTGAGGCCGAGTAGCAACTAGCTAACCCTCTCCCTTTGCTGGTGTCCACGGAAGCCCCATGCTTCCCCTTCACCAAAGCAGAAACACCTGGGCCACTCCAAACCCCACCCTACTACTTCCTGTGTCTCTCTGTCTCTCCTGGATGCCCTCTGATGCTCTGTGGTTACTTTCTGTCAACTAGTTGCTAACTCAGCCTCCTGATCCACGGTTAATTTTATTTAATTAATGCAAATGCAAACCCGGGGTTCACAGTGTCATCGAACGTCCCCAACACTTTCCCATTACTCCTTTCGTCTGTGTAAGCGTTCTTGTCCCTGGAGCATTCCCTCATCTGACCTAGGAGAGTCCCCTACAGCCAACGTTTACACTCTTGTCCTTGTTTGGGCACCACTGACTGCATCCATACACAGCTTCCAGGCACTTACACCTGACTGAGGGTGGAGGGGGAATAAAGAAAAAACAGACAGACAGACACAGACAGAGAGCTGGGGTTGGACAGACTGGGCTCTCAGATGGAGAAACCTTAGCCCCTAGTCAGAGTGTTTATTTTATACAGAGTTGAACAGAAAAGGTGGGTTGTTATGTACAGATAAATAAGGAGGCAGGGTGTGGGGTATACAGATGGCTCCAGGAGAAAGCCTGAGTTCATCTTGGCAGGAAGAGCCTCTCTAGTGGAGCGTCTTCAGGCCATAAACATCCAGGGAGGGAGCTGTGGAGACGCGTTCTGCACACACTCTCGTTCTGCACATGTGGACCAGAGGGAAGGCTTTGCCCTTTCCCTGTGAGCCGCACCCCCTGGGGAGAAGGCTTTGCCATCACTCCACGGGTCTCAGGCTCTGGGGTCCTTGACGTGACCATGTCCATGTCAACAACACACAGTCACTCACGGCTTCACTCTCTCAGGGCTTCCTCCACACCCTGTAAGAAATGTTTGATCCCAGGTTGTCCCAGTCTATGGCTCTGCATGTTTTTGCAATGTGAGTTCATGTGTATGACAGTGTGGATTGTGTCATACAACTTCTTGGACTATAGCCCCCCTTGAAGTTCTTAGAATTCTGTTCCTGAAATATTGTTTTGACTAACAAAAGCCCAATAGAACACTTTTTGCCATTTGTGATGGAACAGGTTTTTGTTTTGTTTTGTTTTGTTTTATAAAGAAGCCATCTTCTCCTCTTAACCTGAGTGACTAAGTTTTGATTAATCACTTTTTCATTTCTGCAGCTCTACCAAGGACAGAGGCAGCAAAACTCTTCAAAACCATTGACCCAGTTCCCAAGGCCTCACTTCCTCCTCTCGCACTCCTCCCCCATGGCCCATCGTTTCTGGTAGAGGCAGGGTTTTTTGTTTTGTTTTGTTTTTTCAAGACAGGGTTTCTCTGTGTAGTTTTGGTGCCTGTCCTGGATTTCGCTCTGTGGCCCAGGCTGGCCTCGAACTCACAGAGATCCATCTGACTCTGCCTCCCGAGTACTGGGATTAAAGGCGTGCACCACCACCACCACCACCACCACCACCACCACCACCACCACCACCACCTGGCTGAGACAGTTTTAAGGAAATTAGGTTTAGAGAAAAAGAGAAGTCAAACTGAAAAGGAGGGGTGACTTCTTCATCTCTCCCTAGGAATAAAGTAGGGCAACATCACTGACTTATCTTCTTAAGTAGTTTTACTCCCATGGAATTGAAGTTCCTACTTTTGCAACAACTCCAGATAATTAATGGTGATGCTGCGGGTTGTAGCATCTGCTCATGTGGCCGTGGGAATCCTGGTCTACTCTGTGTCTTGCAGCCCTAACTCACCCTACACTCAACAGCGTCTAGTTGTGACGACCTCCTGTTGTAACAGATAACATGAGTGTGTCCTGAGTGCCAGCTACAACTTTTTGCAGCCTGTCTGTACCACCTGACTTCCGTCTCTAATCA
Organism: Peromyscus melanophrys; assembly: GCA_902168415.1. Classification (NCBI taxonomy): domain Eukaryota; kingdom Metazoa; phylum Chordata; class Mammalia; order Rodentia; family Cricetidae; genus Peromyscus; species Peromyscus melanophrys. The sequence continues at coordinate 26,493 of CABHPR010142136.1, forward strand.
ACTCCGTGAGGCAAGGACTGACAGACATCTCCATTTTACAGACAAGGGAAGGTGGCATAACTTGGCACTAGGATTTGAACCCCGATGGTGTGGCCTCCAGAATCCTTATTCTTGGCCATGCTCCTATGCAGTCTCAGGACACTTTCAGCAAAAGAGAACAAACAAAGCCGTCAGTAGGTGAGCCACTGGAGACGTGTTTGTTATTGGAGACAGCCCTGGATGGACAACCTTGCTCACAGGGAACCTAAGCAATGTTCATCAGCACAGATGTCCGCAAACGTACCTCACATTGGCTTATGGGTTGAATTTATTACACCATTAACCATTGATGATAATCCTCTGTTTTGTACCTGGTTTTACTTCCTGTCTGGAGAAAAGTGCTGCCTTGATGCCGGAGTACAAAGAAGTACATCACCCTCTTTCCAGTGAAAGGACCCTAGGAATGAGCCTCTGTGAAACTCCTTAGTGGAGAATATGATGCAAGCCCCGGTGACCCTCAGTCCAAGTGCTCATCGGGTTTTCTATTTCCTTTGGGATCCAATCTGGCCAGTAACACACATGAACGCAAAGCCTGTGTAACTCTGAGTAATTATTCAATCTCCATGTCCTCCGTGATCAAAGCCACGCCATCCCTTGTCACCAACTCAATAAAGAAAGTCTGTCTATGTTCTGGCATTCCCTTGAGCTCAGCTGGATACACAAATTGCTCAAACAATCACTAACTCAACAAGACACGGAAGTTCCTCTTCCTTTCTTTCCCTCTCTCTTTCCTTTTTTACCTCTTTCTCCATCCCACTGCCTGTTCTACCTTCCATGATTGAGAGAGACTCAAACACCAAAACAATATCAGACAGAGGCGTCACTCACAGTGTTGATGGGTCCCCCGCCAGATCCAGTATTATATCCAAGCGCCTGTCCAGAGCTCCTCTTGAACATCTTATGGGGCTTCTTGCCCAGGTGCCCCTGGCTCCTGCTTCTGCCTGGCGGGTTGTACGCACCCCCTGGGGAATTTCCCTTGCTCACCCTCCCCACCAATCAGATCCACCTGGCTTTCCACTGGGCCCTCTCCTTCCCGAGGCTGCTGGACATTCTGCTGGTGCCCAAGATGCTCTCAGGCTTCCCACAGTCCCAGCCTGAGGCACACCTAGTTTCAGCTATCAACGTTGCCCTTTCAGAACATGCCATTCTGACTCTGTCCACTTTAAAAGGGGCCAGTGTCTCTCTCAGGCCAGCTCACAGAGTCACTGTTCTCCTAACAAAAGGCCAACCAAATTCTGAGAGTCTTTCGCTGACGTCTCTGCGGCTCAAATGACCTGTTTTCTTAGGCTTCATTGTTGCCGGTCACCACTGGTGACTCTTGGTGTCCAAATTCAGAAGAAAGCTCAGATTGAGAGTGGCATTAAGAAAGAGGAAAATATCCACAGAAAAATCAAGGTGGTGAGGAGGTTCCGGGAAGAAATACATATGACGGAAGGGCCTGCGTTGACAATCAGATTGGAGAGAGATGAGATAAGAGGTGGCCAGAGAGCCAGCTCCACCCAGGCAGCAAGGAGAAATGCACGCAAGAAATGTCTCCTTAGGCAAAGGGGGAAACAGCAAGCTGTGGGGAAAAGACAGAGACTGGAACATAAAGATTCACTTGTATATATCTTTATTGCCCGGGGCAAGTGACAGGAACTTCCTCACTTCACTGCTCGCTGCCCAGGTTACACCCAAAGCTCATTCACTCCCACTGTTCCACTGAAGGCTGGGTCCAGAAAGGGCTTCCCCAGTAGAAGACAAGGCTCGTGTTATTCCACAGTTGGCTTAAGGCTGGGCACACTCACCGCTGCGTGCTACTTGTTCTATTCTTCGTCCACGCTTGTCAACATAATGTACACAAGACACCTCGGTGTGAGACTCTGCCCTGAGCACGGAACAGTGCGTGGCAGATTTGGAAGCAAAGCCATCCTGCAGCCACACAGACTCACTGTCCCAGCTCTGTTCCTAGTCACCTGAACGGCCTTGGGTAGGTATCATATGTGCCCTGGGTCTGTCGTGATCTTTAAAATGAGTTTAGAGATACTGATGAATTAGGGGCTGGAGAGAGGGCTCAGTGGGGAAAGCGCTCGCCGTACAAGCGTGAGGAAAAAGCTGAGCATGGCTGCATTTGTCTGTCACCCCAGAGTTGTCTGGTGGAGAGCCTGCTGGGCAGCCAGCCTAGCCAAGACAGGTCAAGTGAGAGACCCCTGTCTCAAAAACGAAGGCGGAGAAGGGCTGAGAAAGACAGCTGTCAGCCTCCACAGATGACACACAGCTGGCACCGCCTAGCTCACACGTGGGCACATGTACTAATAACGCCTCTCAGAGAGTCATGGTGGAATTCTTCAAAGACTGGCAGCTAGAGAAGAGTGCCTTCTTTAGGGGGGAGGGACCTTTTTCTTTCTATTTAGGTCTCCAGATGATGAAATGAGGCCACCTACATCATGGGCACAGTCCCCTCTGCTCTCCAACTGGATCATCTCACTGTGCTGGACAGTGTTATACCAGCTCAACACAGCCAGAGAGTCATCTGAGAGGAGGGAACCTCAGCTGAGAAAATGCCTCCAGAAGATCCAGCTGTAGGCAAGAAAATGTGGGGCACTTTCTTAATTACTGATCAATGCGGGAGGGCCCAGCCCATGGTGGTGCCACCTCTGGGTTGCTGGTCCTGGGTTCTATAAGAAAGCAGGCTGAGCAAGCCATGGGGAGCAAACCAGTAAGCAGCACCCCTCCATGGCCTCTGCGTCAGCTCCTGCCTCCGGGTTCCTGCTCTGTTTGAGTTCCTGTCCTCACTGTTTTTGATGATAAACTTTTATATCACACAATATAACCTTAACTAGGACATTAACCACAGCATTCTCACAGAAACATCCAGAACAATGTTTGATCTCATGTCTGGACCATGGTCCAACCAAGTTGACACATAGAATGAACTTGTCACCAAAGCATGCTTGCCCATGTGATCCCAGTGAAGAGTTCTGTGTCTGCCTTTAGGGATGGTGTGTTAAGAAATTAATTTGGGATTTCTTCGCTGCGTGGTGCCTTGCATGGCAGGCCATTCCTTGGCGCAACTGCCCCTCCCAACACACTCTGGGAAGGAGTGCATAAGGCCACTCTCAGCAAACCAGCTGAGAAGAGTAGGAGACCCACGTTAGGTATGGTGATGTTTTCTTTTGTACTAAAATGCTATTTGTATGTTAATAAATAAAGTTGCCTGGGGGTCAGAGCTATTAGCAAGCCATAGGAAAGCAGGGCGGTGGTGGTGTACACTTGTGATCACAGCACTTGGTAGACAGAGCTAGGTAAGTCTCTGTGTGTTCAGGGATACAGCCAGCATTGGATACACATGCCTTTAATCTCAATACCAACCATGGAACACCTGGAGGTCTATACAGACAGGCCATGATGAGGCAGTCCTGTGGTTGGTTTCTGCCAATGAGAAGGCAGAACAGAAACTCTATATAAGGACTTTAACACAGGAAGTAGCTCTGGTTCGGAGAGGTAGGACCACTGCAGGAGGAAGGGTAAGGTTTTAGCTCTTAGCTCTGACCTCTTGGCTTTCTTCCTTGCATTGGTTCTGTGTTTTTTATTTAATAAAACGGTTGGTTACATCTACAGTTAGGTGGCCAGGCAGGTGCCCGATACTGCTGTCCTCTGGGAAGGTGAAGATTTTTGATTAGAAAAATGGAAGGCATGGTGGCTAGCCTGGTCTACAAAGTGAGCTCCAGGACAGACAGAGCTATGTTTAGAGACCTTGTCTTAAAAAAAAAAAAAAAAGGAGGAAAAGAAGGGAAAAAGGAACGCACTAGGTAAATGGGAGGGTGGCAAGTGGGTGCCCTGGGCCCTCCAGGACTCCTCACAGTGTGAGCTAGACGCCAGGAGAGTGATGGATGGAGACACACACCTGTAGCTAACTTGAAGAAGGGCAGGCATGTATGCAAGCTATAAATCTCAGGAGAAACAGATTGGGAGTGAGCCATGGGGCTGGGTGGATGGGGGACTGAGATGTGCTGTCTGAAGGAACACAGGGTATGAAGATGGGGAAATTTCACAACAGGATCAGAGTTTTTTAAAACATTTTTTTTACCCCAAAGGGCTAAGAACCGGAAGAGGAAGTGAATTATGCTTCAGAATGGCCATGGCAATGTTTCAGCAGCAGAATGAGACAGGTTGGGGAGAAAGGCTCCACTTTTGGGGAGGGGGAGCAGGAGGCAGGATGGATTAATAGATGGGGAAAGCCGCCAAGGACGCCGGAGGGGGCAGGAAGGTGGGGTGAAATCCAGGCCCAGAAATTACACCAAAGTCAAACGTGGCCCCCTCTGGCTGAACTGCACTCCCATGAGGCAGCATGGCACCCTAGTGTGTTTAGTCAAGTTCCACTATTGCCAATCCTATTGCCAATCCAACATTCACCACTTTGTCTCAGACGTAATTCGATGCAAGTTCTACCTACAACAGACCATCTGTCAGGAGAGGACCTTAAATCTCCAAGAGCAGAAGTCTCTAGAGAGAGGGCATTCCGTTCTGTTGAAATTTAAACTTGGCCCCACTGAAACAAGACCTGCTCTGGGGTCTCCAGTCCTCAGGCCTCCACTGTACTCAAAAAAGGCAGCTGAACGACTGTCTGGAACCCCATGGGAGCTCTTGGCTCTGCAGCAGTACTGGAAAGACGCCAGGGCATCCTCTGAGGGCTAGCCAAGGATCACAAAGCCTTGGGTGCCCACCGCCCCACCTCAGCTTTTCCTATGGGGTAGTGTAGCATGAGTCTTAAAAGTTCTTATTAATAAAATCAAACCTGAGCCAGGTATTGGGGTGAACACTGGAAGGTCAGAGAGATAGAATAAGCCACAGCTCCCTCACCTTGCCGGATCCTCAGCTGGTCTTGTTTCCTCAGATTTGAGGCCTCTGAGTCTTCATCCAGAATGGGCCTCAGCTGAATTGCTGCTCAAAAGCCTGAATGCTTAACCAGGCCGAATGCCTCTAGTTTCTGGTCCTCACGCCTTATATACCTTTCTGCTTTCTACCACTACTCCCTGGGATTAAAGGCTCGCTTTCTGGGATTAAAGGCGTGTGTCACCATGCCTGGCCATTTCCAATGTGGCCTTGAACTCACAGAGATCCAGAGGGATTTCTGTCTCTGGAATGCTAGGATTAAAGGCGTGTGCTACCACTGCCTATCCTCATGTTTAATATTGTGGCTGTTCCGTCTCTGACCCCAGATAAGTTTATTAAGGTACACAATATTTTGGGGAACACAATACCACCACAGGGTAGGTGTGGAAATGACAGCGTCTCAGACAGTGTGCCCCCCACCCCGCCCCCTCAAGGTTAGACCTGGGGAGACTGCGCTAAGGGGGGGATGATGCAAACCCCACTTGCATGGAGAATGGCTTCAGGTCCTCTGAGACCTTGGGGGG
>CABHPR010142137.1:0-19107 GCA_902168415.1 Peromyscus melanophrys
CACGTTGCTGACTTAGAGTAGGAAATTCTATTTTTGCTGCATTTTAAAACATGAAACGTCTCCTCTCATTTTCTAATGGCTCTTGGGATGATTTCTTCTATTGCAATTGTTTAAATTTGTTCTCACTTATAAGATACAAGGATACTGGCTGGTTGATTTGCCCACATTCTATACCAGGAGAGAAGACCATGGTAGGCAGGTCTACTAGCTGATGCTGTCAAGGTTTAATTCTCTTCACAGAAAAATATGGCCTGTGTATAGGAACAGCAGGCTGAGGAATCCTAGTCACAGCTAAAGCTAGTGATATCCAAAGATTTGCTTGTTAGCAGTTACATTAAAGATTGGCCCCCAGGTTGCTTGAAAGTCACTTATTTTTAGATACATTTATTTATTATCTTAGCAACTCAGAGAAAACATCTCTACGTGCAACAGAGAAAACTGCTCTGAAGCACAGATTGTTTTTACAGTCTTAAAAAGATAGACTAGCCTTCAGCTTGATTTATTCTAAGGCATTTGGGGCAATAAATCCTAGACTGCTGAATTTATTACTTGTGATTAAACAATAGAGGCTGTTAATTACCAGTTGAATGGATTTTGCTAACTAGCCCATTTGGAGTCAGGAAATAGAGATTAAAAATGTAAAGCAGGCAGGAAAAAAAATGTATCAATGGACCTATAATGACAGTAGTTTAATAAAAGATAGTTTAATAGGTAAAGTGATGGTAGGAGTGGGTGTGTGCTGCACATTGGTGCTGGTGGGTGAGGAAAGGAATTTCCTTCATTGTGGAAATAAAGATTTTTTAATGTAACTAGGCAATTTCTTTGGATTTGTTCTTTACAAAGCATAATGCGCTGGTGAAATTTCTTGATGACAGGAAGATTCTAGCATCTTAGTAAAATCATGAAAGCACTCCATTCCTATGTAGTGGTTGTATAGCAAGAGATGTTTGCTGAGCTCATTGCCTGGTGCTGCAGGTATATCACTACGCTGACTTAGCTGTGGTCCTGGCATGAGGAGCTGTAAGTGTAACTGGATGGGGAAAATCACATCAACAGAATCCCAGTATCATGATCCGCACATGCCTCCATTGCATCCTGCACAGGATGTAAAGGGTACCGGTGGGTGGTGCTTGGCCCATATTTATGACATGGTTCAGGATATTGTCCCACAAACCGTGGCATTAACTAGTGAAATTTGAGAAATAGCTTGGGTGAGAAGGTGGCCTTCTCTAAAGCAGTGCCCCTACCTATACACAGAAGAAAAGCACATCCTTATTTCTCACCAAGGATGCAGAGCAGAATCTGAGGAATGAGTCTTGGGAGGGTTCCCTAGTTTATTGCCCTTTGGTTATACTACTTTTCAAAAAATATTAATTACATTTATGTATTTATTTGTTTGTTTGTTTATTGTGTGTGTGGGGAGGGGGGGTAGGGGGAGTCAGATAAATCCTTCCAGCCTCTGGTTCTAGAACTCAGGTTGTCAGGCTTGGCAACAAGCTCCCTTACCAGCTGAGTCATCTTACCAGCCCTGTCTGTGACTCTTAATTCTTCATCAAATCTGTATTAAAAACACAGGTTTAACTATTTACTTATGTCTTCATCCCCATAGGAGGGCAGAAGTCTCCTATGCCATGTAAAACTTACATAAACAACACTATAATTTATTAGTCTGTTGTTCGTTATAAGGTTCCCAGACAATAGACAGAAGGAAAGGATAGTTTTCCTCCCCTATATTTTATGACCTATAAACACCTTCTGGGGTGTCTGACTGAGTTGAGGTACAAAGATGAACTGGAGTTATCAGATAATGAGCAATAAGAAGAGCATTTATAGCCAGGCGTTGGTGGCGCACGCCTTTAATCCCAACACTCAGGAGGCAGAGCCAGGTGGATCTCTGTGAGTTCGAGGCCAGCCTGGGCTACCAAGTGAGTTCCAGGAAAGGCGCAAAGTTACACAGAGAAACCCTGTCTTGAAAAAAAAAAAAAAGAGCATTTATGAAATTTATCAGGTTAGAATGGCATGGAATGATTTAGTATGTGATGTCAAAACAAGAACTAGGAAGTTGAAGTCTATGGATGGAGAGATGGGGGAAAAGAGGGCTTTATGCACAGTAACATGGAGCTTGGGTACATGCCATAGGAATGCTATAATGGGGGAAGTTCTTTCTTCTGACTTGAGTGACCAAAAGGTCATCCACCCACTGCGGAGGGTGTATAATAAGGAACAGTGTTTAGTAAGAAGAAAATACAAGGTGAATGGAGTGTAGGGACTGCCAGATGAGCAGTGTTGGAGACTACCATTGAGTAATGTGAATGGATCTGGATAAGGGATGGCAAGATTGCAAGTTTGACATAGTAAAATTTGGAGGACTGTTGAAACATGTCTGTGGTATACTGTGAGTTTGAGGATTTGGGAGCTGAAGAGGAAAAGCAGAAAACTTAGGGATGGCAACATTGTGTAAGAAGATTCATAGAGTGGTACTTGGTCAAGATTGCTTGAAGGAAGAAGTCCCTCACCATAGACCTTATAACCACAACCACCTGGCCAAACAGAAGCAGGGAAGTGCAAGGAAATTCCCAGCAATGGACTAGAAACAAGGTGGAGAATCTGAGGGTTGGAGGGCTCTGAAAAGTCTGTGAGAGCCATGGTTAGTCTTATCCAAGGCTAGCAGATGACATGAAATGTTTTGTTGTGCACTCAAAGAGAAGCATGGATGTGTAAGAGTTTGTGTTTACTTCTGGTGGGTAGGCTTTTAGCTAGTGGTATCAGCTGATCCATGAAAGATAACAACATAGAAGTCAATAGACAAGAGCCTCCTTTAATCTACTTGGTATGTGCATTTTGAATGCCTACTGAAGGTCCAGTGTGATGCTGAGGAGCTAACATGCCAGTTCCAAATGAAGCTTACATCATGGTTTGTGGAGAACCATGTGCTTCTTGACATTTTTTCTATTTATACTGATGAACATCTTTAGGACCAGAGAGATATATTTTCCTATTATGCGAAGTACCTGTCTTGTTGATTTGGTTACCTGGCCGAATACTTGACCAAGGCAGTTGACTCAGCCTTTCCAGATGTTTTGACCCAAGACTCCTTTTGCAAAGTCCATTTTCCTGCTGAATTTCCTTTTGATATTCTCTAGAGGGCTCCCATGTTCTTACTTGTGATTCCATTTTCTTGTTCTTTTTCTGCCCTAATTTTAATAGATACAATTCTACAATACTTCTCTATAGTTGTCCAAACTGTTCGATCTCTGGTTTTGTATGCATTCAAAGATTATACTTGAAATTCTCATTTTCTAAGGACTCTTGATATCATCTGAGCATTTCCTGAGGGGAGATACTCTAAGATATGAATGGCTGATTCTCTTAATTGAGGAACAATTCCTTTTTCAAAGGGAATCATGTAGAATCTCTAAGTTAATGAAATGCACTGTAGGGGTCAGAAATAAAACAGAGATTTTTCAACTTTTTGGCAAAGATAACAAGGGCTTTGGAGTCCTTTAAGATTTAAGAGCTCTCATTCCGACTCTGTTAACTAGATGAGGACAGATTCCCTACGGATTGATTTTGCTCTCTAGAATAATGGGCCTCTATGCTGAGTGCTTGAGTCTCTCCTGTTTAATGTAGTGCAATTTCCAATGCTCAGATTTCAGCTTAAGGAGGCAATTTGGCTTTTGAGAATCAGGAAGCACATAAAGAAGGACTAGTGACGGTACATAGACATGACAATCATAAACATACCTCAGAAATTCATCATGAACAAAGAAAAGCTTACTTTGAAAATATTGCCTCATTTTTTAGTTAAGAATTTAGTATATATAAAATTGAGAGGCATATAGAAACTCAATATAGATGTTTGAAATTCTGTGTATATGTTGAGATGAGATAGTTTTACTCTAGTAGTTGTCATTCAAGAAACTAGATTCTCCCTAGGTAGATAAAACTCATGGAGTCCTGAAGACCACTCAATATTGGTTTTGATGATGCACCTACAAATTCCACAGACAAAGGCTTTCATTGCAATTCACATGTTCTGCCATGAGGAGGTGATAAAGAGTGATAGAAAGAGTAAACTGAAAGGAGACCAAATAGTGTCCACTCCAAAAGCTTTTTAAGAAGCGTTTTCCTTGGCTTAAAGTGTGTGTGTGTGTGTGTGTGTGTGTGTGTGTGTGTGTGTGTGTGTGTGTGACACACACGTGCGTGCATGCATGTACACATACATATGTGTACCCATGCACATTGGTGGAATGTGGGAAATGGGCAGGAATGGGGACACAGAAAAAAAATCTTTCTTTAGGTATTCGGAGTAGAACTCAGGACCTGCTCAAGAAGGCAAGAGCTCTACCATGGAGCTACATCTTGTCCCTGAAAAGGTTTCTTGGTTCATATTCTTTACCTCTTGGCTGGGTAGCAAGTGAGACATCTTTCACATGCAAGTCTTTGGGAAATCTTTATCAAGGCCTTATCCTCTCTCCCTATTATTCTTCATGTTGTGTGTCGGAGGTCATAAATCTTCCTGGTGTTTCTATACTGTTTTCTGTTGTAGAATTCCTGTATCCAATCTGTATTTCTATGCTTGCTGATTTCACGACTGTGTCTTTCACTTAGTCTTTCCCTTAAAAGAACAAGCTCAAATTTGTTCTCCAGGGTTATGTCTTAAATAATGGCAGTTTGCTAAGTCAATGTCTCTGCAAGTTTTAGAATCAACTCCATATTACTAGAATGAGGTTAAGAAATAGTGCAGCTTGGGGATCTTTTCAGGCTCCAACACACACTTAGTATGTTAAGTGTCAAGACTATTTTCATAACACTAAGATATTATCTGTCATTTTTCATTGTGTTGATATTTGCAGGGAGGATATAAAAGAATCTTGGGTTTAATTGCTTGTGTCTAAGTATAACCCAGGGTAGGGGTATTGCATCACTAGTGATGGTAGCAAATCTATTACTACATAATCATAGCTTAAAAAGAAGCCCAAGTGTGCTTAAGATTGTCCTTCATGAGCAGAACAAATACTAACATTCCTAAACTTTCACTCTGTGTGGCAAAGAAAATGTACAACTTTGCTGTTGCCTACCAACATTTAGTGGTTGTCTTAAGAAAAAGCCTTGTCGTAGTTGTTTGAATTGTGAGTTCAAAATGTTGCCTCTTGTTTTTATAAATACTATTTGTTTTTCTTTGAGACAGCAGCTGAAAGACTATGAATTTGGGGTTTCAAGAGCTTAGCAAAGTAAAATGACTTAGAAATAGTGGGGGGAAAATTAGTGAGCTCAGAACATGGTGTGAAGAACAAGAAGGTCAGGCCCTTGAGGAAAAGTTCCCATAGAACTAAATATGAAAAATTTCCCACTTGCCTACCCCAGCTAAGCAGCAAGACACCCTTTAGGGGCTGGGGATGGAGCTAGGTGGTAACGCTCTTGCCTGATATTAATGATCTTGCCTGATATTAACGCTCTTGCCTGGCATAGGGAATACAGACACAAGGCACATGCAAGGCTTTGGGTGTCATGAGGTATCTCTCAAAATCAATTCATGAGCTTGTCTTTATGAGAGCACAGCTGTCTATAAATTTTTGCTAACGATAAAATTTGAGCTATTAAGCACAAAATAAAATCGAGGGGAGCTTTTAGCTGCCACCCCCACCATGAACTTGAGAGTTTTACAATCCCTGGAGAGCTTTATGAAGACATTGATAGTAACAGTCTTCAGTTTAATTTTGGGATATTATGTAATGAAATACGCCAACAGTTTGGGGAGTTTGCAAAGTTCAATATTTTCTAATTATTGATTTTTTTTAGCAAATAACCATTATATGGCATTAGAAAAATCATACATTGCTAATAGATTCATTCAACATGCAAGATAGATGAGTGGACTTTAATATAACAGAAGTTCAATGAACCAAAAGTTCATTGATTGATGTAATTGATACACAAATTGCAGATGCCCTTCAAGGAACCTCGCTCCTTGTTGACTTTTGGTGTCAAATTGAAGGAAGTCTGGAATTACCTGAGGAGACTATTGGAACCTTCCTTTCTCGGGCTGCATATCTATGTGAGGCCAGATTGTCTTCATCTACTTCAACTAAAACAGCACATCACAATAAACTGCACAGAAGCAACCACGAGAATCCAGCTGATTTCTGTTTAGCTATTTAAAAGATATGTAAAAATGTAAAAATGTCACACTACTATTTTTTTGTCTTAGAAGACAACATTTTTAAGTAACAATGTTGTGTATTGTTCTAAAATTCCTTATTAAGAATATTTAAATTGTATTAGCTTTAGTGATTAACATGGTTTATGTTAATAGATATGACCCATATAAGCAAAAGTCATTTAAGGTACTTGATAATTTATAGGACCACTTTATAAGGGGAGTACAAGCAGGTGCAGAGAATGTTTGAGAGCTTCTTTTGTACAGTATAACTAGGCCTGACCACTGTCCTATTATGAAATAAATATCATTAGTATCTTCATAGTCTTCTGATGGCTGTAAAAATCTAAAAAAATAGGCTAGAAAGGTAGCTCAGCTGATAAAGTGCCTGCCTTGAGGACCTGAGTTCAATTTCCTGAATCCACACTAAAAAAATACACCACCACCAAGGGCTGGGCATGGAGTCATGTGTTTTTAATCCCAGAGCTCAAGCAGTAGAGACAAGCGGATCCCTTGGGCTCCCTGGCTAGCCAGCCTAGCATACTTAGTGAATTCCAGACTGGCAGATAGACCCTGTCTCTGAGAAAAGGTGGATAGTACTTAAGGAATGACCACAGAGCTTCTCCTCCGGCCTCCATATATGCATGTGCATGCACACAGTTTTAGAAAGCAGAGCTTGGCATTTAGCTCCATGATAGAGCACTTGTGCAAGCATGTACGGGGCTCTGAGATCTGTATCTAGTGCTACAACTACAAAAATATCGAATGTCCTCTGTAAATCTTTTGTCAGCCCACTCCTAACTGAGATATCTGCATTTTTTTAATTGTGAGATGTAGCTGTGAAAATGGGTTAACGTTTGTGGTTTGTATCCACTCTTGACTTCCTTTCCAAGTGGAAGGAGCTATACTTCATGAGGAACCAGGCAGGTGAGACTAGCATGTGAATTATCAGATTTCTTACACATACCTGGTGGCAGATGGAAAGTCCAGTAATTGGTGTAGAGGCCTGATGAGAGTAACCGATTTCAGACAGGAAAAGAGAACTTAGGGCTGTGTATTTTCCAATGCCTCTGGCAACAGCTAGGCAGTGACTTAAACCTTATAGAATTCCAACCTTAAGCTTAAAAATACATTCATGTATGCCAGCATTAGAAATGGAATCTCCAGCTGCTGCCAACCTAGACAACCAAAGGAAATAGAGATCCGTATTGTTCAAAAGCCCAGCCTTAGGAGGGGCTGTTACTGAGCAGCTGTGTAAACAGAGCTAACCCCATGGCTTCTCCTGCAGATGCTTGGTTCTAAGGAAGACTGGAGTATGGGGTCGTCAACAACTGGGAACTCAAGGGCGTTGGGTCTTATTCTTGGAGTCCAGACAAGCTGAAGGTTTTTGTTTCCACGTGGATGTGGATGGACTTAAGAACTGTGCGGGAGACACCAGGGAAGCTGTAAGGAGTCATGACTGTGACTGTACTTCCTTCCTCCCTCAGGGTCTACCTTTTCCTTTCACTTTCTCATTTTCTCAATTCTGCTTCTCCTAGTCTGTCCTCTGTTGAAACTCATGCTCCTTGGGGACAAATGAGTAGTACAGAGTAGGATATCTGTCCAGCTTCCCCTGTAATTCCTATATTCACAGAATAATTAACTAAATTACTGCATCCAATGCATTTCATTTTTAAAGTAGCTTTTCCTTTGTGTCACACCTCTCACACCCTTTGTTTTTACCTCACTTAGTAGTCTCTCATAGGTAGAGGTCTTCTTTTCCCTCTGAAGTGACTTAGACTTTCAGGCACATAGATAGACTTTCCTGGATTCTGGCCTTCTGATACGATTCAGTAATATGCTATACCTCCAATGCGTAGCCTATTCCCCTAGCAACACTTTCTAATTTTTGGGAGCTCTGAATGATGAATTAGAGTGGAACTGGTGATGTGGGATAGGATTGGCATGAAAATCAATACTACTAATAATTGATAATAATAATAATAGAAATAAAGCACAGTAGATGTCTTAGTTTGAGGAACTGTTGCTGTGATGAAATACAGTGACAAAAAGCAAGCTGGGGAGGAAAGGGTGTATCTGGCTTACACTTCCACATCACTGTTCATCATCAAAGAAAGTCAGAACAGCAACTCAAACAGGGCAGAAACCTGGAGGCAGGAGCTGATGTAGAGGCCATGGATGGGTGCTGCTTACTGGCTTGCTCAACATACCTTGCTCAGCTTACCTTCTTATAGAACCCAGGACCTGCCCAGGGATGGTACCACCCACAATGGGCTTGCACCCCACCCCCCATCCACCACTAAGAAAATCCTCAAGCTTGCCTACTGATCGATCTCATGGAGGCATTTCTTAATTGAGGCTCCCTCCTCTCAAATGGCTTTAGTTTGTGTCAGGTTGACATAAATTATCCAGCACTGTGGAGGAGATGAAGGAGTACTGGCAGAAAAGAAATTAAGTCCTGTGAGTGTTTAATATCTGTCAGGCACTGTCGTGGGCTCTTTACTTACATTAATTGAGATCAAAAGCACGGCAGTTTGCTGTGACCATAGATAAACAGAAGCCAAAATGGTAAGAACTGAGTCTGAGGCTAGGGAGAGTGGATGTGAAGAGGAGCTGAAGAACAAACCAGGGAACAAAAAAGGCATTAGAGACCATTGGGACCTGAAAAAAAACAACAGACTGGGTGGGGATTGGTGTTTGGAATCCAGAGGAAATGGGGTAGATGATTTGAACCTTGAACTGTCTGTTTTGGAGTCAGTGTCATTGGGTAGAAGAAACAGAAAAGGTGAGGTCGGCTTGTGTGCGCTCCATTACACCGACACTGGAAGACTGTGGGGTGAGAGATCAGACGCGGGAGGATGAGGAACACGGGAAGGGTGACACAGGCAATGGACCCAGTGAAGAGCACAACACAAGAGACTAATGTGAGAGAACATGAGATTATGGAACTGTGCTCTGGAGATCAGAGAAGGCACAGGGGAGGGGGAAGGTGCATTGATTGATCCCAGAAGGGGTAGAATTGAGTGAAGTTCAGCTGCAACTGGCCCTAAGTCCACTGGAGGCAAGTCCTGAATGGGATAATGGGTGGGAGAATAGTCTATGATTAGATGGGGAAAAGCCTGTCCTCAGAGAGATGCAGGATCTGTCTTCCTGACCTCTATAAGTGAGGGAAAAAAAAAAAACCAAAAAAAACAAAAAACAACAACAACAACAGAAAAAAAACCCAGCTTTCCCTGTCTGGGAAGAGAGCAATAGTTAACAGGGGTGGCTCTGACTTGAAATTTTTTTAAATTTTTTATTGATTCTTTGTGGATTCACATCATGCATCTCATTCCCATCCATCTCCCCACCCCTCTGTTTCTGCCCTCTGCCCTTGCACCACCCCAAAATAAAATAAAATTTAAAAGAAAGCCCCCCCCTACAAAAAACAAAAATCAAAAACAAACAAACAAAAAATCTTGGTGTGGGGGCTGGAGAGATGGCTCAGAGGTTAAGAACATCTGCTTGTTCTTCCAAAGGTCCTGAGTTCAATTCCCAGCAACCACATGGTGGCTCACAACCATCTGTAATGAGATCTGGTGCCCTCTTCTGGCCTGCAGGGATATGTGCAGACAGAACATTGTATACATAATAAATAAAATCTTTAAAAAAAAAAAAACTTGGTGTGGAAGCTGTAGTGGGGGTGGGTTGCAGAGTATACCCTGTAGTCCACGCATCTTTACTTGTGTGTCCATTGCAACGAGTCATTGGTCTGGTTCAAGGCCTCTGACTTCTGCTATACTATTGATGCTGGACCCTCACTGGGACTCCTCTTGAATATCCTGTTGTTGCCTTGTGTCATGGAGATCCTGCAGCTTTGGATCTGCAGGTGCAGCCCCTTCACATACTCTGGCAGTTCATAGATGAGGTGGATATTGGGGTGGGCCAACTCATAGCTCCCGTTCTGGGCCTGGGTGGTAGCTGGGTTGGTCAGCCCACCAGCTTTCCCTCATCGTCACCACCCAGGTGAGCTCTCCAGCACTGCCCCAGCTAGCCCACCCAATGCAGCAGGCAGCAAGGAGTGGGTTCAGTTCTCCTGCTCTTGTGCCCTCAGGTCCAGCTCACCCACACCCACACCACCAGGGCCAGCTCTACTGTGTTGTCTAGCCGAGGTGCAGGGCCTACTCTCCTGAGTGCTGCAGTTAGTGAGAAGCTCTCTCACTCTCAAGCCTCCAAGGCCAACTCTCTCACCTGCAGCAGGTGGCAAGGGGTGGGGGTGGGCATCTTTTCCTCACCCATGCCACAACATGGCATATGAAGGGGAGGAGGGTCAGCTCTCCTATTCTCATGACCTCAGGGCCAGCTCTAGTATGACTTGTATTTTTTGGACTGAGAGTGTCATAATCACCATGGGGTTCTTTAACTCACATCCCTCAAGTTTTGTTCCCCCTCCTACCCTAAGTTGCTCTGATGTGCAGGGAGATATAGAGGGTGGGGCTGAAAAGCTCCCCGTCTTGGGAGATCCGATGGAGGTCGGAGCTGACAAAGGCATTTAAGTCGCCACGTAAGGCACCCCACTGTGTGTGAAAGCCCATTCATCTTCCAAACTACCTACTTTACAAACCCTTTATGAGGCATTCTATTGCGATTTCTTATTCCCCTGGGGGTGAAGGCTAAGTGTCTACTTTGAAATGGGTCCAAAAAAATCAGTACGTAGCCAGGCCCTCTGGAGCTGTGTCCTTCCACAGTACGGCTCCACTACAGTTAAAAGAGATGAGCTTCCAAACTTGTCTGCTTGAAGCACTCTTTAAGTCTCTTCGGTGCCTTTTGTGTTGCCTTGGCAGTGTTATCTCTATGGCCTAGAATGCTAACGTTAGTAATTAGCATCGTCAGACACACATCTGCCTGCCTGCTCACGCTGCCTCCTTATCCTGCACCTTGCTGGGAAGACAAGCCAATTCCTCTTGTGATTAAACTTCGCAGCTGTGGTGACCTGCACAAGACTAAACCTGTCAATAGTCAGTCATGGATTGGGGATGAGCTCTTAGGGCATCCTACCCCTCCCTGTTGAACCCTTGGTTACTCATGGATTCTAAGGGAACGACAGTCAGTGTCTTGAGCTGTGTACATACCAATGAGCCCGTCAGATACCAGTGGATAATTCCAAACTCTTGGTCACAGAGACGACCCTAGTTAAAATCAGTGGGTCATAAGGCAAAGAAAAAAGCGTGAAAGTGAGAAAGAGATTTGTCAGGAGGAGGAAGCGTTGTTGACATGGGGTGGAAGAGAAATAAGAGAAAATGGGAGATGAGAGTCATCAGCATATATGTATATGTGTGTGTGTGCATATGTACACATGAAATTGTCAAAGAAGAAAGTTAATAACGAAAAAGTCACAGCCAATATAGAACGCTGTTAGAATGTAGCTTGTTCCAGATGGTGCTAATATGTAGCTCAAGTGGTGTCAGGCTATTTTCACTGGGAAAACGTAGGAAATAGTTGGGGAGAGATAGAGAAGGGGAGAACTGAATGCTCTAGAAGTTTCTCCTATCTGCTTTCAGCTTAGAATAACACAGCTATTGCTCAGTGATTTTCATATTTATGCATATTATGTTATATATTATTATACTTTGACCAAAGAAAAATTTTAACCCCATCAATTACAATAGATTAGTCCCCATGGGCTAAGAGCAAGGGAGCTTCTCAGACAGCTTTTGTAAGTAGCATCGTTCCTTTTCCCTGCCAGGCATCTCGCATCTTGCTGTTGAACATTGTTAGCCACCAAGATTTCACTGAAAAACTCCACTTTTGTTAATTCTGTCCATTTTCAAACAAAGAAAGGAGAAGTAATGATGAAAAATGTATCTGTAGACCCACGCTCCACCACGCCGCTGTCAGCTGGAGCTGTCGCTTGGACGGGCACTTCCTCTCCGCTCTCCTTCTCAGGCTATCTACATAGTATGGACTTGTGGCTCCGGTTTTAAGTCCTGTGCAGGTGAAGGGCTTCAAGCTTTATTCCAGAGCTTCTGCCCCTGGGCTCCATTTGATGTATCAACTGTGCGGCTGCGGCTGTAATTCTGTCCATTGATACCCAATGTCAGCATGCTCAAAGGTTGTTGGTTATTGTGCACAGACTAAGCATTGTTTTTGTTTGATATTACCATTTTGGTCTTCTCCTTGCAATATCTGTGCCATCTTCTTTGCTTTCTCAAAGCTAAATTGTTGTAGAATTTTCCTCTTTTCCTTCCATATCCTTCAGCCTCCCACTGCCCCTGCCCCATGAAGGGCTCCATCACCGCCGTGCAAGCCACAGCCTGGACTGCTGCCTCTGATTCCATCCCCCCGCCCCCCAGCAGGTACAGCAGAATCAGTGTTGCTGGCACCAGTCTCCCAGCAGCTTGCCTAATTTCTAGTGTCTGCTCCTGTTGTCATACAGGCAGGGACAAGAATAGGTTGGGCAAATTCCTTTTTTATTTTGTCCCTCTGCCTTTCCATGAGCTGCTGTGATTGGCCCACTGTATCAAATAGAACTAATTTTTTTCTGTTTTTCTCAGGGTTTGCCATTACTTCTACACACACACACATACAAACACACACACACACACACACACACACACACACACACACACTTCAATTGAAGTTTCTATTTCTTTATCTGGATTCCTCACTTCTCTTGTACACACACTCCAGGCTTCTCCTTTCCCCACATCTTTGCGCATCCAAATTTTCCCTTCATTTGTGAGTTCCTGATATTGCTGGGCATCCCCTTCAAGTTCCGCTAGCTCCGCTATGCTCACCCTGGTCTGTGCCCCCAGATCTTTGTTATTTATTGGTTGGTTGGTTGGTTTTGGTGTGCACTACTTTGAGCTTAAACTTCAGGGCTTGTGTGTGTGTGTGTGTGTGTGTGTGTGTGTGTGTGTGTGTGTGTGTATGTGTGTGGTGGATCACAGCACATGAAAGCTTGAATTTAGGTTCCACCATATAGTGCCTGCATGGCCTTAAATCCTGTGGGTTTCCTCCTTGCTTGTTTGCAGGAAGAAAGATGGAAGACTGTATAATCATTGGTATCTGATAACAGTCTTTTCCCAACCTCTTGTGTCTGAAAATGCTTCTGGCCCCATTATCATGAACAGTGTCATGACAATGCTAAAGTTAAACCTCGGAGCTGGAGAGATAGCTTAGCAGTTAGAGCACTTGCTGCTATTGCAGAGGACCTGGGTTCCTAGCACCCACATAGCTCACAACCACCTGGAATCCCAGTTCTAGGGAATCCAACGGCCTCTTTTGGCCTCCGTAGACCCAAAAATGCATGTGGTACACAAATGTACATGGAGGCAAAACAATCATACACATGAAATAAGTATTCTTTAAAAAGGTATATAAAATTGAACCTTGGGTGGATAAATTTTCCTAAGTGTTCAACAAAGGTTAGTTCCTATTTCTTATGTACATCAACACCCTTTACTTTGAAAAAAGTCAGTGCCAAAATAAGGAATATTACATTCAGTATGCAAATGAAAGTTTATAGAAATAGAGTTATTTGGCAGACGAAATTAAGTGTGACAGTTTGGGAGGAGTTTACAGGAAAAAATTAGCATTTCAGAACGCATGTCATGTTAGGCAAAATGAAAATTCCTAACCTCCATGGAGGACTGTTTATCCAGTCCATAGATACCTGAGCTGGGCACACTCTAGGGCTCCCAACAGACTATTTTCTTTGTGCAGTGTGGAGATGAATTGCTCCATTAGCATCCCAACTTGAAGTCGTCCTGATGATTTTGTTTATCTGTGAAGAAACTTGTACAGAAAGCGTGTTGCTCCCCTGGAAGTGAATTGCTATTCTTTTTCAACCCAGATGACAACATCGAAATTCTTTAGTCCTTTATGGATACATAACAGGAAAAGAATCACATAGAGTTAGACCAAACTTAAGCTCTTTCTCTTCTTCAACACAGACTAAATAATACAGCCTGTTCTTCCCCCAAGTCACATTTGCAAGCTGCATTCCCTTTTGAACGATTTTGCAGCGACACCACAAAAAGATTGCTTAACGGAGTCTCTCATTCTCTCCCTCCTTTTCTCCAAGGAAGCAAAAATGTCTGACAAGAGCGACCTAAAGGCTGAGCTGGAGCGCAAAAAGCAGCGCTTGGCCCAGATAAGAGAGGAGAAGAAGCGGAAGGAGGAAGAGCGGAAGAGGAAAGAGGTGAGGCTGGGTCCGGGAGTTATGGGGTCAAAGGGTCACTGGGGCCCGAGAAACCAGTTAGCAGGACAAAAAGGACCCCTGAGCAATTGGAATGAAGTGTGAGCGTGTATCCGCACACTCTGAAGAAGGAAGACACCCCTCCCTGGTCAGTGCTGTCAGGAGCCCTACAAGGCTCAAAAGTTTGCACACCCAGGTTCACCCTGGATTTGAAGAGAACCCTGAAAGTGGTCCATGATCTCTCTGTTGTTGGATATTCTTTAATCTCTCTGGACCACGTTCTCCTAGCCTTACTTGGGCAACAATGGTTGGTTTTCACTCCATTGAACTGCTAAGGTTAGGATGGCCTTCCCTCCCACTGCCTAGAATTTAGAATGTAGTTCATACCTGTGCTAGTGTTGAAAGAAAGAGAGAAGGGAAGGGAGGGAGGGAGGGAGGGAGGGAGGGAGGGAGGGAGGGAGGAAGGAAGGAAGGAAGGAAGGAAGGAAGGAAGGAAGGAAGGAAGGAAGGAAGGAAGGAAGGAAGGAAGGAAGGAAGGAAAGAAAGAGAATCTATTTATTTTTGCAAAAACTAACAGGATGAACATTTTAGAAAACAGTGACAGTGGATTTCCCGTGATTCCTACATGCATGCATTTCCTGTGATCGATAAGAAAGACTCCTCAGCTTGGTTAAGGTGGGAAGGTGGGTGGGTACGACAGAGCACGGTGTTAAGTGTTGTAGCAGGGGGGGGTTTTCTGCTGTCACCACAAGATTTCTTTTGTCCAAATAGCAAGGACCTTCGGTCAGGCAGCTTTTCTCCTGGTAAATTTAAGGGCCAAAGACTCTTGACCCCAAATTCAAAGCCTGTCATGTGTCTTCTACCATCTCGATCCGAGAAGTGATGTATTTTTTTATTCACCAATTTTTTGTGAGTGTAGAAATAGCCCATTTGATGCACAAAAACCAGATGGCAAAGATATTTGTGAAACTAGAAAGGAAACTTTGTACAGGGTGATATGCCTACATAAAGAGAAACTGGGACTGCTCCCCACACAACAATTGGTCCCCCCTCCCCCAGGAAAAAGAAAATGCTTTGATGCCTCATAATCTAAATAAATGCTGTTTCATTCTACCAGTTTAAGAGAGGAAAATAACAGATTTACAATGTTTATTTTTTTCAGTAATTGCCATTGCATTTCAGCCTTCTGGCTTCTCCCATCCCTTTGTGCCTCACACAGTGACTGATGTGATGGTATGCTTGTCCTTGCTGTCCTACATAATGGTTTTCCCTGAGAGATCTTTGCTGTCATGTATGCAGGCTGTGGGTGAAATCGAGGTGAGAACTGACAAGGAATGGCTATTCATTTCCACAGGAAGCCCAAAGAAAGCATTATGTGATTATGTTTCCCTTCTTTCAAATGTCAACAGCCACTGTATCTTTAAAGCACCTGCTATTCCCTGCTAATAATGGGTTTCCTTTTAAACTGACATTCTAATATCCGACTTGAATTTCACAGAATTACTGTGAATTGTGATGTGATATAGGAAATCTGGTTCCAAATTAGGCTGTCTGCTCTATCTTTTTCATTTTACACATTTTGGGGGAATCACGGGCCAACCAAGCAGATGGAGGCTAGCTTTCTTTTTTTTTCTTTTCTTTTCTCTTCTTTTCTTTTCTTTTCTTTTTTTCTGGTACACCAAGTAGTTTTGAGAAGTAAAAGTTTCACCCCCTGCATATCAAAAAGAGCTTCCAGGAGCTTCTGCATGTTTCTGGCCTCCATGCACCTCTGGCATTCAAGTTGCAGGACTCCCTGTCTCCATTTCTTAAGGGACAGGGCAGCTCAGAGTCACAACAGCAATTCACAGTCCTACACATCCATGCTCAGTTCCATTCAGAGGCTCTAAATCAGGGCTCAATCTTGGGATGCACTGGCTGTATTATATTTGAGGTCTGCTCTGGCTTTAAATCTTCTCTCTGCACACTCTAGCATCCCTCAAGAAGCTCTTTCCTTTGTGACACTTAAGCGTCTATAAAACAAACAAACAAAAAACACTTGTTTATTTGATGAGTGGGTGAGAGTGGGACACTTGTGTGCTGCGGCACATGTGTGGGGCACATTCACTCTTTCCACTATGTGGGTCCCAGTGATTGAACTTAAGATAGTCTGCCTACTCATAGACGGGTTTATTTGGGACTTACATTTCCAGAGAGACAAAAACACATCAGTGTGCAGTAGGGAGGGGCTTGGTCCTGCCCCAACTTGGTATGCCAGTCTGTGTTGGTTCCCCAAGGAAGGCCTTACACCCTACGAGGAGTGGATAGGGGTAGGGAAGGGGGAGGGGGCATAGGAGAAAGGGAGGAAGGGGGAACTCTGGTTGATATGTAAAATGAAAAAATAAATAAATAAAAAAAGAACCCATCACTATCATGGCAGGGAAGGGGTGAGGAAGAGGAAGCATGGGAACAAGAAAAGCTGAGTGCTCACAGGCTCATGTCTCAGAGAGAGTAAACTTAGGATGGTGGAGGAGTTTCAAACCTCAAAGCCCATCTACAGGGACACACTTCCTTCAGCAAGACCATACACCCCAGGTGCCCCCAAACAGTTTCATCAACTGAGGACCAAGTATTCGAGCCTGAGAGTATGAGTGACATCTTATTAAAATCACCACACCACGGAGCCACCTCACATCCCTGTTTAAATATCCTTTGCAAATGGTTCTGGCTCCATTTATTCTGAACAGCCAGTGCCATCAGACAGGCAGTGTTAAAAAAGCCTGGTGGTTGCACACAGACTTTTGCACTGTATGTGGCTCAGAAACTTGGTTCTGCCCTTCACAGAACAATCTTTAGTGAGAGTCTCTGGGAACTTGTCTTCTTGACAGAGTTCTGTATAAATTCCAAAAGATACTAGAGAGCAATGAATAGTATAGAGAAATGGGGCAGTGAATCATAGTAACCTTACTTGTGGCTGTGACCAAATACCTTACAAAGCCAACTTAAGGAGAGAAAGGTTTTGCTTGGCTTAATTTAAGGGGATAAAGTCTTTCAAGGTGGGGAAGATGTGTCGGCAAGTGCTGTTTTAGTTGTAGTAACCAGAGCATGAGGCAGCTCGTCACATTATGTCCACAGTTGGGAAGCAGAGAGAGATGAATGCTGGTACCCCATATGTGTTCTCCTTTTTATTCAGCTCAGAACACCAGCCCATCCTGGGATGGTGCCACACACATTCAGCATACGTTTGTCTCTCTGGATACACTCTTGTAGACATGCCTAGAAGTTGTCTCCTAGGTGTTTATAAATCCCATCAGGATGCCAATCAAGATTAAACACCACAGTGAGAAACAGCTCTTACTGTGCTTCTGAGAGACTAGTGAGTGAAGGGGCCTGTAAGATAGATGTATACTATGTATATATATATATACCTTGATCAGGATGGGATCTTATATTCCAAGTACCCTCATGAGGTTATAGTGTTTTTTACAGGTTTATTTATTTTTAAAAAGTGTGTGTGTGTGTGTATGTGTGTGTGTGTGTGTGTGTGTGTGTGTGTGTGTGGTGTGTATGTAAGTGCATTTGAGAACAGCTTCCTGTAGACCCCAGAGGTGTAGAATCCTCCCTGGAACTGGAGTTACAGGTGTTTGTGAGCCACAGGATGTGGGTGCTGGGAACCAGACTCAGCCCCTGTGCAAACATAGTAGATCTTGTCTGCTGAGCCATCTCTCCAGCCCAGAGGCTACACTATTTTATATAGGAAAGAGATCTGTAACTAATTTATTCTGATCTTTTTTCAAATGAAGAAATAGCCTCAATGTACAAGACTAGCCTCCTTTTGTGTGCAGCTTTAAGGAGGATGCTGTCACCAGACACTGGTTCGAACTCAGAACCTGGGGAGCATTCTGTTCCCACAATCTGCAAGCATCATCATGGTCTGGAGAAGTAGAAGAGAATACTTTTCTTCCCCACTTTTTTTCTCTCTAAAACCACATGCCAGTCAAATTAGCCTATAGTTTAATATCCCTTATCTGAAATGGTTCAGAAAAAAAATTTCCTACTTTGGATTTTATTTTTCAGATTTGGGAATGTTTGCATGTACACAAGTTGGAAATGTGTTGGGAGACCTAAATTTATACATGAAATTCATCTATGTTTCACAAACACCTTATACACATAGACTAGATATATTTTATATAATGATTAAAATAATATTTTTCATGAAACAAAATTTCATGTATGGAATTCTGCATTTTGGAATCATGTTGAAACTCAGAAACTTTTGCATTTTAGTTTGGGGATCTCAGTCTGTGTTTACACAGTCTTCTATGGACCACACTCT
The DNA here is from genome assembly GCA_902168415.1 of Peromyscus melanophrys. Taxonomy (NCBI): domain Eukaryota; kingdom Metazoa; phylum Chordata; class Mammalia; order Rodentia; family Cricetidae; genus Peromyscus; species Peromyscus melanophrys. Next base: position 18,655 of record CABHPR010142137.1, read on the forward strand.
CTTGACAGCAAGTTTAATCCATTTCTGTCATACTGTCCTTTACCTGGCCATTAATTGTGCACACCACACATCTTTCAGTTCTTGTCTCTGATGTCTCTGTCCTTTACTACGGAAAGCCACCTCTGACTCCTCTAGAGACAGGAATTTTCAAGAGTGGAGCTCTATATTATTTTTTATTTTGTGTCTAGCACACACTTTACCACATAGTATCTGCCCAACAAAAGAATGTAGACAGAATAAATAAGCATACAAGCTGTTTGGGGCAGGTACTGAAGATGCTGATCTCAACATTATTTTTAACCATCTAAAGTTCTGTCCTGCAGATTGCTTTGGAATCTCTGACCCAAAGGCTTTGCAATGCACATCTACAGCCCCATCACTGCCCCATCTACAGCCCCATCACTGCCCCATCTACAGCCCCATCACTGCCCATCTACAGCACCATCACTGCCC
>CABHPR010142137.1:19117-41097 GCA_902168415.1 Peromyscus melanophrys
CATCTACAGCACCATCACTGCCCCATCTATGGCCACCATCACTGCCCCATCTACAGCACCATCACTGCCCATCTACAGCACCATCACTGCTACCTGAATTAAGATGTTCTGACTTTGGTGTTGTTTGTAGAGTTAGAGTTAGAAATTGGCTGAAGAATTTAAGTTTGACTTTTGTATACTTTATTTAGGCTCAGACTTTCAATGAAACAAAAAGATTCAGAATTGAAGCAGAACAAAGTGCCCTTTGGTGCTGCCCTGGATGGCTTACTGTCCATGACTCTAGAGTGAAGAGGGAATTAGGACCACCCGGGTCAGTCATCTCCAACAGCTGAGAAAGCTGCGGGGGTAAAACACACTCTGTGCTACTTTGGATGCCAGTTGCTTTCTTGGCTATGGTATCATGGCTGAAATCTGATTTAAAAATAAATAGGGTGGCCCCCATTTAAGACACAGGCCCAATTTCATGAAAACTTGACTTCAGTGCAGTGAGGTGAACTTAATGGGGGCCACCCTGAAGTTTCAGAGTGACCTTGGCCTTATGCTAAATTGCTGGAAGCTGGGACAGGTTGAGATTTCCTGCCCATCTTCACTTGTCCCTCTAATAAATATGGAACTTTCTTGGGAAAGTGATTGACAGCTCTCAGCTGGCAAATTGTCTTTCTTTGATTATCCTCTCTGTGATTATACCTCACAATCAAAAATATCACTTTCTGGGAAAGACAGCTGTTGTCTTTTTAATTACTAGTATTGCCAAATTAGTCCATGGTGAGTCATTAAAACATGGCAGGATCCTGTAGTTCTTACAGGGGAGAATCATAAGGTTCATCACTAGGGCACTAGTGACAGTCTCTTTGAAGAGATTACACCTTGTTTTGTGTAGGGCGCTAAGTGATACCTGGCTTGTTTCCAATAAGCTCTGGTCATCTACCTGTGAAGTTCCTGTGGTCAGCTTTTGGCACTGAGAGCTTTCCTAAGCTTCAGTAAGCCAAGAGGAGCATGTATCCTCATTAGTATATCCCAGCATGATGATTTGTTCCTGAAGAATTAAGAAAGCCAAAAAATGGAGTTGGCAGGATGACTCACCTGATAAAAGCACGTACCCCTCAAGCCAGACAACCTGAGAAGACCCTCTGGAGCCCACCTGACAAAGCCAGATGTAGTAGCTTGGAGTGCACAGCATGGCAGACACAATAAGGGAGACAATAACCAGCAAGGTCAATGGAGAGAATCTTCTTCCAAAAGTTGCATTCTGACCTCTACACTCAAGCTGTGTGACATGCGGGCGCACCCCCAATCTCTCTCTCTCTCTCTCTCTCTCTCTCTCTCTCTCTCTCTCTCTCTTCTCTCTCTCTCTCTCTCTCACACACACACACACACACACACACACACACATTAGTATATAAATAATAAAATGGTGGGCTTGTGAGATGGCTTAGCAGGTGTATAGACCTGCCACCAAGAATGATGACCAGAGTTTGAGCCCCAGATTCCACCTGGTGGAAGGAGAGAACCGACTTCTGCAAGCTTTCCTCTGACCTCTACATGCATGCCACAGCATGTGCCCACTCCCACTCTGAAGTCCTACACACCAAAATAAGTGACTGTAAAAAGTTAATTTTGTAAAAGAAGGCCAAACAGACAGTGGGTTGCATATACACCTGTGCTGGAGAAGTGAAATTTGGAGATACTGTTTTAGTACAGTGTGTGTGTTGCCCACCTTGACACATAAATTGACCTCTGCTATCTTTCTCAAATGCCTACCACTTAAAATTAGCATAAATCTCAAACCCCAAACCAAAGCTTTACCTTTCCACACAGGATACCTTTCCACACAGGATGCTATAACAAAAAGTCTGGTCTACTATGCGAAGGGAAGGTTAGGCAGATCATTTTCATTTACTCTGTGAAGGCTCCACCAGCCCATCTCATTTCCATGGATACTGTCTTACTTCAATGCACATTTGTTGACAGAAATAGCTTTTGTGAACTCTGGGTTTCTAGATTTCCAAATATCTTGTTCTCACAGTAGTTTTGTGAAGGAAGGGGTCCCTAAATGTGTTGCGGCTGAGAGAAATTAACCTGAAAGATACGTTCAGCTAAGATTCTATGACCATAAAATAATGCCTGCCAAAGTCATTCTTGAAACACATTTTTATTAGGTATTATAACCCAAGAAACTGATCCAGGCATGTTCACCTTGTGATGAACAGAACAATTGTGTTGCTACCAATAAAACTGAGAGTCAGTCCAGTTGAGGCTGTCCATCTCTGAAATATCATACTACTCTGCATTTCATTACTAAGACAGATTTTAATTTTTTTTTAGTTTTTTAACCTGTATTTCAATAGCACCTGTAACTATTCCATTTTCTTGCATCTCTCCTTTTTCCCTCTCATCCTTCTCTTTAACTGTATGAAAAGTCAAAATGGATGGTGATTCCCATTCTGCTGCATCTTTTTTTCTCAGCTCTGTCTTTGTTTGTTGTGCACATTAACACTGGAATACGCTTCAGTTGTTTAAATATTACCACTGGAAAAGAATGTGCATTTTCCTATCTTCACAGACAGAGACAGAATTGCCTTCTAAGAGTGTGGAGTGATATGAGAAGGCTGAAGTCGTCTATGACTCTCTTCAGCTCCATTTAGACCCCAAATGACAGTACTCTCCCTAATGACAGATAGATTGCAAAAATGAAAGTGTACTTTAAGGCCAAGGTCAATAAGAACAGAAATGCTGAGCCCAGAGTCACATAAAAATACACACTTGTCTTATAATCGGGTTGTAGGCTATTGCTTGGGGCAAGCCAAACTGCCCTCAATTCTTTCTGCCTCAGGCACATGAAACTAATTATACTCATTGAGGTAATTTACCTGCCAGGATGCCTGATGCCAATGGGGAATAAGGGAAGTCTGATAATTAATAGGATAGTTGACTGGACAGGCTTCAAGACAGCTTCACTTCCGTGGGCTCATAAAGGTTGCTTGTGAAATACACACTAGTATTCTCTTGGTTCAGTTTTGGGCAAATATGTTTATTACAATTTGACTCAGAATACCTCCCTTCATCTTCTTAAAAACATTTAATTAATTATTTAAGAGCTCTATACAATGTCTTTTTACCATATTTACCCCTCTTCCAGGACACATGTCCCCTTCTTTTAGACCCATTAACCCTAATTTTTGCTGCCTATATATTCTTGGGTGTGTGGCCAATCCAGTGGAGTGTGGTCTACATACCAGGCACCACACCCTTAAAGAACACTGACTCTCTCCTCTCCCAACAACTATCAGCTGCCAAAGCTCCTCAGCTAGGGGTGGGACTTCCTGCCTCCTCCCCCACCCCATACTGTGTTTTTATTCACTTGAGCTTGTCCACATCTGTGAATGCTGTCATAACTACTATGAATTCATATGTGAGGCGTCTGTGTTGAGTCTGTCAAACACAGTTTCAATGTAGTCATTTATTACTAATGTATCTTTCCACCACCACCCCTTCTTCAGGAATCTCTTAGCCTTGGAAGGAGTGTGATCAGTATGACGCTTCCTCAGAAAGGTAGAAATAGATCTCCTATGCGATGCAGCTATACCACTCTTGGACATATATCCCAAAGACTCTATATCCTACTGCAGAGATATTTGTTTATCCATGTTCATTGTTACTCTATTCACAATAGCTAGGAAATCCAAACATCTTAGATGTCTTATCAATTGATAAATAGATAATGAAAATAAGGTACATTTACACAATGGAAAATGATTTTACTGTTAAGAAAAAGAAATTATGAAATCATCAGGTACATACATAGGGTTGGAAGCAATCATTGTGAGTGAGGTAACTCAGACCCAGAAGATATAAGTGGTTGCATGCTTTGAATCTTTGCCTAGGTGTGTTTTATTTGGGATACCCATAGAGGTCAAGAAATTAGTAAGGGGCCATGGAGGTGGGGGAGTTTCAAAGGAGGGGAGACAGAATGCAGTGGTATAAAGGGGTAAAGGGAATAATGGACCATGAACAGTTAAACGGAGTAAGGAATAGGAGAGAAGTATAGAGGAAGAACTAGCAAGATGGATGAGAGATAACACTCAAGACCCTTGATCTTTTTTAGACACCATTTTAGTTTGTCACAATCCTATATAAAAACACAAACTAGGCATAGGATCTGATTTCACAAGGTTTGTGTTTTAGATATAATTTTTGAAAGGAACTTCTAAGTAGAATTTTGTTTTGTTCGCACTGTTTTCCTAGAAGGATATTTTCTTCTTTGAGTTAATGTGTTAATGGTTCCTGTGAAAATCAGAATCTAGTTAAAAAAAAAAAGACCTACTGAAACAATTTACTGCCACACTCCATTGCCTTAATATTGACGCTAGCCCAGGTTTCACCACCATGAGCTTCTACTACTAATACAAGCAGTCAATTTATAATGACAGGTTTCTATGAATAGTCTTACTTTTTGCTTTTCAGCTAGATTCCAGAAATTTCTATTTCTGGAGTATAAGTATTACTATGAGTTGCTGGTTAAGAACCGATGTCCCAGAAGGAACAAGGAGGCTAATGTAGACAAGATTTACTTTTAAAATAGCGCACATCGGAAAGTTTGCCTTGACGGTTCCTTCCAAAACCCTGAAAGTTTCTTGTTTTATTTCTAGTTATTACATTTTACTTATTTTGTGTGCATGTGTTTTTTATGACTCTCAAATGAGTTCTTTTTTATTTGTTTCTTGAGACAGGGTTTCTCTGAGTAGCCCTGGCTGTCCTTGAACTTACTCTGTAGACCAGGCTGGCCTTGAACTCAGAGATCCGCCTGCCTCTGCCTCCCAAGTGCTGGGATTAAAGGCCTGGGCCACCACTGGCTGGTGCTTAAGTGGGTTCCTTTTCTACCATACAGGTCCTAGAACTCAAACTTTGGTAGCCAGGCTTGGCCTCAGGTGCCATTACCTGCCAAAGCATCTCACCAGCCTAGGAAATTTTGATACCGTCCGGTAGAGATGGGAGTGGGGAACAGGACATCAACCAAAGAGAGAGCGCATGTCAGTTACCAAATGGGCAGTTACAGTGGTTTTCATCCTCCGCACGTGGTCATGTCTGTGTGGAGCTTTGCCTGGCCTTTGGTCAAGGCGTTTTCCGCTTCATCGAGGAAAAGCTTGCATTTAGTTACATCACTAACTTTCCTTGCCGGCATCAAATTTTTTAGGCAGATATGCAACAGAAGAAAGAACCTGTTCAGGATGACTCAGATCTGGACCGCAAACGCCGAGAGACAGAAGCTTTGCTGCAAAGCATTGGCATATCGCCGGAGCCCCCTCTAGGTACTTCACCATGCTTGGATTACTACGCTCAAGCAGAACTTGTGTAGACAGACCATGTCCAGCATTGTTGTGCTTCTCAGTGTTAGCTTTATTATTGCTTTCTATGTTTAAGAAATCTGGGGCTTATTGTCCTTGTTGCATGTACCTTTTAGAACTGAGAGGGCTGGAAGGAGATGGGAATGACGCTTGCAGAGTTATTAGCAGTTGCCGATTATAGGCTCATAATTTCCCTTTGTGTCACCAACAGATTAACTTATACTTGTTAGTGAGTATGTACAAGACAGCTTGGGATTTTTAAGTATTAACAAATTGCTCTTCGTTTCTACTGCCGAAATGCAACCTCTCTTTGCCTATATAGATAATGTTAATCTGGTTATAATACTGTGAACACTATAGGCATAGAGTTCTTACATGATGAAAATAGAGTGTTCAGTGGGAAATTTGCAGAAAACCTTGAAATTAGCAGCTAATCTACAAGTTCAAATTTACTTGGCATGTGTATCTTGATTTCATTGTTAGTTGCCCTTTCCATTGCAACACCCCTCCTCCAACTCATTCATTTCTAGTCCATGAAGCCTTTTATCACTGAGGTTTGGGTACTGAATAACTTATTTTATTTGTTAAAGGTAGCTTGCATGTGCTTATTCTGCCACTCGCTTGTATGTCTTCCGTGTGTTTTATTTATTTATAACTATTACTATTTCTTTATTTTTCCATACATCTAAAAAAATAATCTGAGGGTGTCTGTAAAACTACATAATATCCAATACATTAAAAACAAAACCATTTAAATGAACAGGAATAAATACAATATCAGGGCTGTTTTAAATGTTTCATCTTTTAATTCCTTTCTTGGCTTCTACATTAGAATAAAATTCCTTTTATTCTCATAGTTATTTAAATTAAGAAAAAATTACCCATGAAAAGCAATTATTCCTACCAATATAAATAAGAGAAAGAATATAACCAACTGAAAGTATTGCAAAATATGATTTAATGCATAAATATGAAACTAAAATACTATTAAAAAGCGTTTCATTCTATCTCAATTGTGATATGTAAAATCATGTCTCTGCTGCTATAATAAGCCCTCATAAAGCTAGATTTTGTTTAACTTCTTATTATGTAAGATGTAATCTATAGGGGATTTGGCTGGTAGATCTTTGAGAAGTTGGCAAACTTCTATGTACTTACCTGACATCTGATGTAAATTGGACATCTATCGATCAATTATACTTTTGCTTCAAAATAGTCTTTGAAATGTGGTTGCTATGTCAACACTGATTAAACACAGCAGTGGTATATCCTATTATCCCTTACCCTGCATAAAGCTAGTGATTAAACTTTAAAAACAAAATACTTGAGTATCCCCAGTCCATAACCATGTTCTCAGCTACCCCCTGAATTCCTTCCAATGGGACAAATTTTCACCCATCTCTCCAATACCCTCTGCCTTAGCATGAAGGGTAATCAGGGCATTAATTGAAGAGTCACATGAAAATGCCCAGCTCCTTGACAGTTCTGTCATTGTGGTATAGGATTTGAAGGGGAAAAAAACTTGTTAAGCCCTTTACCCTGTTAAATAAATAAAAGGAAATCGCATGTGATGGAAACCAAATGGGATGCTACACTCCTGTACTGAAGTTTCTTTCTGCACACGGCTTCCTTGGCATGTGTGGTATGAATCCCCTGAACTGGCCGGCCTGGGGCCCTCTTGCCTGTTTGGTGCAGTCAGTGGCTGAAGGACATTCGGCTTGATGTGAAGGATGGAGAAAGAAACTGCACTTGTGCTTCCTTATTTTTGTTTGGTTTTCCCTTTATCCTCCTCGCTCAGGTTGTCAGCTGACCTATCTTTGAGCTTTCTCCCACTCTCAGAATGGCAGTTTCCTTCTGTTCCTGTGTCAGCATCTACCAGGGCTGCCAGAGACAGAGGAAAACCGGTCCCAAATGAAGTAGAAAGTGACTGGGATGAAACCGTTCATTAAATGTAAAAATAAAGCAGGCTGGCATTTTCCTTTGTTTTGAAAGAGATTTTTAAATTACCGGGCTCAACATTTACCCTTCCTCTCTGTCACTTAGTCTCAGCACAAAGTTGTTTACATGCCATTAACCCATACATTTCTCTATAAATTAGACTCTCAACAGATTTCTCATCCTTCTTGGGCATTTAAAATTATTTAGGCTCATCCATTTCATAACGTTTAAAGTTTTATAGACACCTCATCTTTTAAATAGGTCACATCTATACTAACAAAATAAAGTGAAGAATTAGAATGATCTAGATAGTTCCTACCAGAGAAAGGTAGGCTGAACTATCTGGATAACCATTGTGGTTCTCCATTTTACTTCGTTAGGTGGACATGGCCTCGGAATCCCTAAGTTAATTCTGTCTAAATTCATTTCAGATTTTCATTTTCCAAAATACGAAAAATTCACTTGACTTTCTTCCTTTTCTTTCCTTTTTTTTTCCCTTATTCCCATCTCAATCTCCCCTGGCCATACAACCACTTTAATTTGGGTCCATCTGTTTTGGTTTGTCTGACACTGCTCTTCCTCAGTGCAGCCGCTGCATTTTTTAACATGGGATACCTGTTATTTTCATTATTTAGTCCCAACCCCTATGTCTCCCTCTTCGAAATCAGTGAGCACTCCCAGTGAAGCTGGAAGCCAAGACTCGGGCGATCTGGGGCCATTAACAAGGTAAGAATTGCCCTTTCAAAAGACCATGGTGGGATGTCAATCACACAAGAGAACACTGGAAATGCCATCAGATCTGCATGCACCTGTTACATCCTTACTCATGCTTAATCCACGCTGAGTTGCAATATTTACTGACAGAGAGGCTCGTCTGAACACTAGAAATAACAGTATTGTCCTTCGTTGAGTTGACTCATTGAAGACCACACATCTTCCTGGATAAATGTGAACATCTCCATTAGCTTAGGCCTGAAAGAAACAGGGAAGGAGCCAAGTTCCATCAGACATATACCCAGCTTTTCCTGTTCAACTTTGATTTGGTTTCTAGTCCTACTTTCAATTTCTCAAGCTGGCAATGTTGAGAACTCAGTCCTCAAACTTGCTATTGTTAGGAATTTTAGCAGACGTTCACTGTTGTTACTTAGGGAGTCGGTTACCAAACTTTGATTGCACTCTCTATGTCCAGAGACTTCTGGGACAGGATGTAGGCGTGCTCTAATTTGACCCCTAAAGGGATAGCTGAAGAGTAAGCGGGTGGAGAGGAGAAAGACACCATGATAGAGTCACAGTCACTCTCTTACATTGATTGTGTTCTCCAGGATTCCTGCACCCAGGAAGTGATATGAACGAGCGTGGAGTAGAGGCTTGTGGTGACCAGTTAGTGAGCACCCCCTTGTTCAGACACACACAGTTTTCCTCCTAGTTCAAGCTGTTGAGCTCTAGCAGCGTGGACCCAGTTTTTCCGAATCTCCTAGTTGTTCACAAAAAGCTAGAAATCACTTTCATTGAAAGCAGACATGAGTGTGTGACCTCTAGCTGTGATTCTTAATTTGGGAGAAAATCATAAAATACTTGAATCAAGCTTCAGATAAAGGAAACAGGCAGCCACCCCCCAAATGCATGCATGACAAATCAGCCTTTGGGTTGTCTCTGTACCTTTCAACCTTTCCCTACCTAAGGACCTTTCTGTTGAGAAAGAGATGCAAAACTTTGCACTTTTATTTTTCTAAATAATCCATTTTCATATGCATTTCTTCTGGAAGTACACTCTTTTCATAGAGAACTAAGCAATGTGTTGAGGAACCTGTGGCTAAGCAGAACATGGAAGTGCATTTTTTTTTCTTTTGGTTTTTCGAGACAGGGTTTCTCTGTGTAGCTTTGCGCCTTTCCTGGAACTCGCTTTGGAGACCAGGCTGGCCTCGAACTCACAGAGATCCGCCTGCCTCTGCCTCCTGAGTGCTGGGATTAAAGACGTGCGCCACCACCGCCCAGCTGGAAGTGCATTCTTAAACCCAAGCATTTGACAGGCTGAGGCAGGAGGGTCATGAGTTCAAGGTCAGCTGGTGCTACTTAGTAAGACTCGATTTCAAACACACATACACACACACACACACACACACACACACACACACACACACACCAGAAAATACCCTGAGACTCATCCAGAATTGCCCTGAGCAGTGCGTTTGTATTTTTCTCTCAAAAATGAAGTAGTAAGATCAGGATTTCCTCAGGTGTGCCCCCTGCTGGTGTGCTCAAACGTGAGCATCGTGTTTTGGCAAGCCTCTGGAAGCAGTGGGCACTGCTTTCAGTTTTAGAAGCATGAAAGCAAAGGCTTTGGTGGGGGCAAAGCTGGTTTATCTTAGCAAATTGTCCTTGTGATTTGGGGCAGCACACGTCTTCTGTCATCTGTTACTTTGGAGGCTTCAGAAGGCTTTTGAGGGGTGTTGGTGATAACAACACAGTTGGATAATATTTAACATTTTCGTGAGGGCTGGCATAATGCGATCCCATTCCCTGGGGGCTCCACTGGCCTCTCGTTAAGACAGTTGACGGTTTCTGTACCAACATGTTGTTGTCATTCTGCTCAGCCTCGTGGGGTGCAGCTGGCAGCATGAAGTTCTGACTGGCTTCACAGCTGACGAGCCTCTTGGAAAACTTGCTGAAAAAGCTGACCTGTGCGCTCAGCACTCTGGGGACAGTGGCAGTTCTCCTCACAAGACACCACTGTCCTTTCCCTCACCGCCTTAAGTGCTTGTATCATTGCTGTTGTTTTTAACTAGTGAATTGTTTTGAAGGAGGGAGGCAGTTCTTCCCACCCCAGTTACACTCCAGTGAGTTCCACTTCATTATAGCCAAGTTCTGACTAGAGTAGGTAGCTAGGGGCCAGCGAGCAGATCTCTGCTAAAGGCTGCTTTCATTAGAATGCAGGAAAATTGGCAGCGAAGAAAAGAATCATTTCCCGAAAAACTGAGCACGAAGTTTGAATTCTGAGAAGAATGAGTTAGGAATAGCTTAGGACACCTTGCTCTTGTTTTGAACATAAAGTTCCCGACAGATATATGATTTTGTTTTAATAAAGTAGATGAGTGTTATAGTATAAGAGAATATCAAATTTCAGTTTTTAGAATTCCGTTTTAAATGGTTTTTTTTTCATGTAGAAGTGACATTTTTTAAAACAGTTACTACTATCTTTGCAGAACCTCAGCCTGGAACATGCTGACACCCCTGCTCTCAAAAGTTTGCCTATTTGCTTAGAATATGAAATCTTTTCAAAGATTTCAGAATCCAGTTAACACATCTGTTCATACCTCATGGTGCACATAAATTCTTCTATTCCTTTGCCAGGATTTAAAGCTCAAACTAAAAATGTCTTCCAAGAGCCAGAAGAAAATTGGCATACTTCATGTCTCTTATGAAAACACTGCATTGTAAATAGAAAGTTTGCAAAACCCCCTTTTACTCATTTTGAGAGCAGCAAATGCTTTAACTAAAAATATACAATTATTCCCAATTATAATGGTATAAATTAAATATTTTAAAACTCAAAGAGTTACAATTGTTTGTTTTATAATTTCTGATTTTGGTTCTATAGACCACTTCTCATTCACAACTTCTATTTGTGATGTTTTCTCCTTCTCTTGATTGATTTAATATAATCAATTAACTATTTCTAAGTTATCATAATGGACAAAAGACATGCTCTTAGAATTTAAAAACTTAATTATATTAATAAAGTATTTGAAAGGGCAATTTTATTTATAAACATGGATATTTTTATAAAAAGCCTTAATATACACAGCTAGAATACCACACAGTGCATAGAGAATGCTAATATGGTTGATGATTATTGGTTAAAAATGCAAGAGTAGTCTAGTGTATGAAAAGATTAAAGAGGGAAGTAGAGTTATTACAGCACATAATTAGAGGATGCATGAAGAATTCAGACCCCTATTGTTGGGTTTCAAGACTAAGCAGTTTCTCTCTATGATAAGAATATTAATCTGAACCCATAAGAAAATGTCCTCTATGCACTATAATTGAAGAAAGTATACTTCATAGACCTTTGAAGAAAAATGACTTTTGTTTATTTGAGTTTGTATCTTCCTTGGGAAATAATAAGTTCCTTGAAAATGGGAACTGAATTTGAAATTGAATCCATGTAGTAGGCATTTGGGGAATGTTCTTGAATTTGTGAATTAATCATTACCCCATTTTTTTGTATTGAACGCATCATTGAGGCATCGTGAGCATTAGTCATTTTCTCAAGTTCACACAGAACATAACTGAAGCTCTTGTTTTGACCTCTGCTGATTTACTTGAGTTTTCATAAGCTATACCCGTGCTTGACATCATCTCAAATAATTAATATAATGCCTCAGAAGATTATGCTGAAAATGGAAAATTGATATTGGTAAAGCACTTAGAAGAAGCAGGACATAGTAATTGTGAGTTAGCTCTTATTATTAGTGTAGTCATATGCTTTTTCATATTTTGATTTATATATTTCTCAGATGGGAAGAGATCTTATAAAATTTTTCTCATAGAGCATGTAGATACCATTATCAAATTTGATAAGCATGCTTATATACTTATATCTTCATCCAAGTAATTGTGTAAAATTTTTGAACATCAAGACATGGCTAGATTAAAGTCTACATCATTAGAGTTACCTAAGCCTTGCTCATGTACCATCAGATTATGAAGCAGAAATGAATCTATGTACATGACAATATTCAGACCATATCAATTATTTTTATTTATATGGTCGCCTCATAAAAACTTCATACTTACTCTCTCCTCCTGTTTTGCTGTGGAATCTTTATGTTTTCAAAAACACAGCCACACCAACAGCTGTACTTCTCTGAAAAATATGGAATGTGATTGACCTCACAAAGTTCACCTGGATTTCAAGGTTGAACCATATAAGAACTTTCCAAAATGACTTCACATATAAAAACCTCACATGGTAATTGAATATTGTACAATCTTCTATTGTAATAATAATGGCATTCCCTAGCACATCAACAAAATAATCAACAAGTCAGAAAAGGAGGTCTCTGATGTTTGATCTTGATAAATGGCATGAAGAATTATAATTGTATCAATTGCTATCCTGTGTTTTAGCAAACATGTTTGTTTGTTTACTGTAGTCTTGTTATCATCATCAAGATCTAGCTTCCAGTAAATAGGGCCATTTCATCCCACTCAACATTGTATTAGAACTTTAAACACCCATGTATTTATTTTTGGAGTGTGTGTTGTATGTGTGTGTTCTTGTTGGTGGTTGCACTTGTGCATGCATATGTGTGAATGTGTGTGTGGAGTCAGAGGTTAGTGTACACTGTCCTCTTTAATTGCTCTCTACCTTAGTGCTTGATACAAGGTCTCTTACTGAACCTGAGCTCATCAATCCTGTCGGCTGGCTGGCCAGTGAAATGCAGTGATCCCCCTGTCTGTCTGCCCCAGCCCATGCATTGGGTGGCAGATGTGTGCCCCACACCTGGTTTTCATGGATTACTGAGGATCTGAACTTTTATCCTCAAGTTTATGTGTCAGGACCTTTTCTGACTGAGCCATCTCCCTAGCTACCTAGTATTTTATTCTTAATAATCACTATTGAAATGTTGCTTGTGCATTTAATATAACTATAAGACACAAACAAGTCAAAGTAAGTGCATAAAAACATCACTGTCCTACTACCAAAGATGAGCACCCTACTGTATATTCTTTCATATCATATCTATGACATCTTATATGCATCAATGTTAATTAGTTCATCTATTTTTCTAGTCAAGCATCTTTATTTTTCTATTTCAATTTAACTTTAATATCAATATTATCTTCCAAGTTCCCTAATTACCTCCACAATAAACCCATAGTACTTGGAATTGATATCTGTCCTCCCATGTATCAACATTTGCTATTTAGGAAGGTGAGTGATCCCAAATGCAACATAAGGAGTGAGTGCTGAAGCATTTAGCAGGGGACAGAGTTCCCAAGGGAGGCATGAGAGTGTGCCTGACTTCCAGATCCTCATGTATTTCATGAATCCAGGACAGATTTCTGCTCTAGAATGTTAGTCTTCCATAAAGATAATAATTAGTTTTTTGTTGACATAATACTTGCATAAAATCTGCATGTGTGGTATAGTCTGCACTTCTCTGGTTGACCACTCAGGGAACGCTCATCTGAGGAAATTAAAGAGGGTTGGAATATTGTGGGCAACTTGCGCTAACTGCAGGTGGACACCACTTAGTTCTCCTAATGGCCTCAGAAAAAGAATAGGTATAGAGGTTTAACACCCAGCAGAGTATCTTCAGGACTTTCACTCATACCCACAATCAGATTCTCCAGGACTCTCTGAAACTACATAAGGCTTAGGGACTTTTGATCCACTTTGATAAAAACGTTGTCATCTCCCATGGCAATCTGGTAAAGTAGAAACTAACAGGAAGGTATTAAGGAGTTAATAAGGGTGAAAGAGTAACCAAATAGCTAAAAACTATTGAGAAATTGAATAATATCAAATTATGTTTATTCGAACAATTGTATATTATCAGTATGTGAGGAGAATTTTACAGGATGCCATCAGTTCACTGGATTTCAGAGAAACTGATGACACTGGTTTAAAGCTGACTGAAATTCAGTTTCTTCTGGCTTGAGAGATGGTTCCCTTGAGTCAGTTCCTAGCACCCAAGAAAGACAGCTGACAACTACCTGTAACTCTGGTTCCAGGGGATCTAATGCCCTCTTCTGGACTCACATGTACATACTCACACATAGATATACATACATATAATTAAAAACAATGGAACATAAATTTTTTAAAGGTCACTCTCTTTGGTAACTAAGATTACAGCATAGGACTTTTTTCCCCTCCTTATGTAGCACATTAATTGATCAGTTAAAATTTTGACCTCTTGTGGCTCTATCTTCAGGCAGAATGTACTATGCCTCTCATATGGCACTACTCACAAATCAAGCATCTGTTTTGGCAATGGATGCTGTGCCTCCTTCCAGAGAAATCACTTGCTTGGCAATAGGCTTCTGTGTAAGATTGGAGTGAACATGTCCTTGTGGCATGATGGAAATTCTTCATTTCATTTTGGGTTCAGCTCAGATGGACATCCCAGTGACTTTACATAGCCTCAGTGGAGCTGTGGTGTTAGAGAGAGGATTCTTACACAGGAAATTATGAAATGAGGCTTTCAAAAAAGACTCTGATGTGAGTATATATTGCTATGTGCCAATTTTGTTTCTAACATAAGAAAATCCTTATCCACATCATTGCCAGTCCCAAATATGGAATAATTGGGACTTGGAAGTAAAACATTAACTCGTTATCTAAATACCATCCTTTACTTGACATCATTTTAATGAATGTGACAGATTGAGTGATATGATGGATTTTAAAAATGCCCTTAAGTATTTAGTGTTTTGCTTCTGAAATGGCATTTTTAAAAAATTAGGTATCTGGGTAAGACATTGACTAGAGATTTATGCCAGCACTATGTTCGTATTAGCCCAAACCCTTTCCTTGTCTTATTAGGAGCTAATGAAGATATGTGGCCCCAGAGTTCAGGTCAATTGTGGTACATGGGATGACTCTGTGTCATGCCCTTGACCTGTTTCTCTATCTTGGAGAGAACAGAAGTCCATGGACACCTGGGTCCCAGTCGCAGGGACTCACTAAAGTTGCCTTGGACTGAGAAGATAGAGACTTCTTTTGATCCTCAGCATGAAATAGCAACTTAGTCAGGACTGTAACTATGGGTTCTCCTTCCTCAGTGTGCAAGTGAGTCTGAAATCTCCTCTGAGAGCACATACAGCATCAAGACATACAGGATTGTGTTCTCTAACATATAGGGACACATGCACAAACAACCACAACCACACAAAAAGACAGGAAAGCAGAAGGGTAACTAGCTGTGCACAGGAAGGGGGTCAGCAGGGATGGGGAGGGAGGGGAACAAGAGTGGATAATGGGGGTAAATACGATCAAGATGCATTATATACATGAAAATGTCACAATGAAAACGATATGTGCTAATAAAGACAAAACACTGAATTACTCATAAAAATGCTTTGGTGGATATTTAAAAAGTGAGGCAGACACACTGATTCAGTCCTCTCCCTCCCTCCCTCTCTCTCTCTCTCTCTCTCTCTCTCTCTCTCTCTCTCTCTCTCTCTGTCTCTCTCTCTCTCATATATTACATCCTGACGGTAGTTCCCCTCCCTCCTCTCCTCCCAGTCCTTCCTCTCCACCCCTCAATCCACTCCTCCTCCATTTCCCTTCAGAAAAGGGCAGGCTTCGTAGGGATATCAGCCAAACATGGCATGTCAAGTTGCAGCACAGTCTTTTATTTTTTAATGAAGAAAATGAAAAGTATTCATTTAGAACAAGCTTACCACATACTTCACATCCATCTGCAGGAAATGCAGGTAAAGCATTCATTGGTTCCTTTTCTTCACCACGTCTGTCAATAAATACTTGAGACTTTGTGGTCTGTAAGACACTATGCCACATCTTCAGGAAACACAAAGTTGGTTATTTCTTAGAGAGAGCCTCCCTCCAGCATATTTAATGAAGCCACCTAAGCAGATGTTGTTGTAATTTATAGCTTTAAATATGTGTACTTACGGAGATGAACAATAACACGGTAAACCATTATTCCAAAAACACTTGCAACAGGTTTTTAATACTGTGATGAGGACCGGTGATTTTAACTCATTATTACTGTCCATAGTGATACATATTGGATACTTGGAAAATGTTTATTGGGGTGTGTGTGTGTGTGTGTGTGTGTGTGTGTGTGTGTGTGTGTGTTACATAAATCTGGATGAGATTGGTGTAAAGATGAAGACATAACTAAAGGCAAGGCAGCTATGGTCCAGAGAGGGAAAAGCATCCTGGACAAACTGATTTAAGGTGCATGCCACTCCAGAGGAAGTCTTGGCTGTTGTTATAGGAACTAAAGAACAAGGTGAGGATTGTCTTTCAGAAATAAGAGAGAAGTCCAGTTTCTGGGCTCAGAGCAAAAGTCTTTGGTCTCGCTGTAAAAGTGTGATAATAAGATGGCTATTACTAAGATCAAGTGGATTGTAGAGTGACCAAGAGAATAATTTAGTTAGCGGCCAAGGTACTTCTCTGACACTCATCTCATAGATATACAAATTGTTTCTGAATGGTGTTATTATTGTAGGCAAAGGTAATTTGAGCTGAGCCTTCTGGAATGCACATGTTTTGGAAAAGTTGAATGAGGAGAGGGACATCAGAAAGATAGAATGTAGAATGCGAATGAAACAGAAGACAAGTATCAGACTCTGGGAGACTAGTTTTGATCACTAGTTCCCACACCTGTCCCTTGTCAACTCAACTCACTTAGCTTGTTAAATTCTAACTTAGGGCAGAGGTCTGAGATGAGCCCTGGGCTGCAGCATTTTTCTGTTTTCAAGGTCTGACCACTAATCTGTGGTCAGATAGAGATCAGATAGAGAAACTCTGCAAGTCTAAGTTAGGGTTGTGGGAGTGAATAAGGAATGGAAAGACAGATGAGGTAAGGAAGGGTAGGTTTGTCCACAGACGCATCTAACACAGATTTGGAAAGGTGAGATACGGAGTTCAATGGTGATGAGGATGTGGGGGTCGTGCAATCACAAAGACCTAAGGTAAGGCACAGAAGTGAGAAGAGGTGGTATAATCCTGATTGGGCACTACTATGGTATGAAAAGAGATCGAGGATAAGGAGCAGAACTTGAACATGGGACTTGATGACACAGAAATTGTCATCGTAATCTCTGCCATTATCATCACCACCACCATCTTCTTCTTTCTATGATCCTATTTTTTCTGATGCTGTTTTACTTACAGACTGAGTTTCTTGAAATAAAACCTCTCCAGGGGTGATTCAATTATGGCTCTTGCTTCCCATTATCATATTGCTTTAAAAACTATACTGATTTAGATGTCAACAGCAGTATGGCAATGGTTCAGCTGTGTTGGGTGTTAACATCACAAATGACAATTCTTAGCTACTGTTTTCCAAATACTTATTGGACATTTTCTTGTTAGCCAAAACTCAGAAAGGATAAGAACAAAGATGTTCTTAATAACTTAATAAGTGATTATTTTACATGACATGGGAGGCTTCTGTGCCTAGTATTTTAAACAAGCTGATGAAAGTGACCTTACTTGGTTTGTCTATAGCTGATGACCTGAATGTGGGAACATAGGACCACAATGTCTTTTAGTACAGAGTAGGAAAGGGGTTGTTGGATTACTCAGTATCTGAGCAAACTGAAGGTCCATTGTGAGGGTTCCTCATAGCTAGTTGGAGAGTTAATCCAAGAAGGCATCTACAAGTAACCAGAATAGACTAGAAGTTATTGTTCTAGAGTTATTGTTCTCGTGATAAATTGGTCAGTTGGCAGCTAAAGTCTACAGGGCCTCATAGAGTCACTCAGCCAACATGGCCAATAAAATAGGCACTGGTGACAACGAATGTATGTTCAAATCCTACTCAGTCATTCAGGGGCAAAGTCAAATGGCATCTCTGATCTCCATGGAGAGAAAGCATCTCCTGCTTTTGCTCCCAAAGGACAGAGGAGGCCCATCCCATTGCCTGACCACCCACACAGAAAAATCACTTAGTGGGGGGACTTACATATGTTATTATCTTTAATCCCTTTTATGGCATTTATTTAGTTGTCATCTAGTATTAATTGAGATTCTTAGCTATGCCATGCCCTGCACAACTGATGGGAATTGTTTTTTTCTTAGTATATGTTATCAGTATATAATTAAGTATGAATATCCATATGTCTCATTTCCCTTATTGAAATGTCACATTCTTACATGCATGCCCTGTGGCCCTCTGCACACCTAGGATGCCACTGATGTATCATACTTTGCTTTCTACCTTGTCCTATAAAGCCATTTGTGTACATCCTGTCACTCGTAGAGAACTGTAGTTTGCTTAAATTCTTTTACTCCTTCATCACAGGGTTTTATATACTAGGCCCTTAATAAATGTTTCTTGAATAACTAAACAAATGTCCTGATCAAAAATATTCTGTACTGTGTCCTGAGTGCATTAAAGGAACATCTCAGAAAAACTGAAACATGAAACTAATGTCATAGTAAATACAATAATTTTTACATGAAAAAAGGTACGATAATATTTTATAGTACTACTTCCATTTCTATATATAAATTCCCTGAAATATTTTAAATCCTCCAAGAAGCTGTAGGCTGAACTACTATTTTACTTTCAATAATAGAGTAACTTGATAATGTTACAAAGTGATATTTATGTTAATTGGCACAATAAAAATATTCCCAAAAGAGGATAACAAGCCAAAATGTTGTCTATTCATATTTTATACTAAAGGGCTTTAGGTCCACTCCTTCTTGTGTTGGCTATAGGAGAAGGTTTGCCTGATAGTACAAAAGCCACACCCAGAGCCCCAAACTCTCACCTTGAAGTCCAGATGTGGCTTCCCTATGATGCGACCTTGTAGCTTCTCTGTAAGTCTGAACAGAGATAATTTGGTGAACATTTAATTCAAGGTCATATGCCATCCTTGAATACACAAACCAGTGTTTGCCTATTAAGGAACCGACTTTGAGTTCCTTTTTACTTAAAAAACAAACAAGCAAACAAACAAACAAAACAAAGTGCTGTCTGGGTAAATCTGACCTCTGCACAGACCATAATGGAAAACATGAAAAGAAAATAGAAGTAGCACACGGGACAGTTCCCTTGGCATTACCTCTCCCCCTGTAGCTTTCTGCTGGTGATGCCTGGGATTTCTTTTGCTGAATAAAGTGTTTGGTGGAGCGAGACATGGCTGCCACACATTTATTTGCATGTAACACCTCTGTTGCTCTGGTTAGAAAGGAAACACCACGGATGGACAGACAGCTAAGCAGTTACAAGCATGTGCTGCCTGTGTAGAAGACGAGAGTTTGATTTCCAGCGCCCATGTTGCACAGCTCACAACCACCTGTAACTTCAGCTTCAGGGGATCCAGCATCCACTTCTGGTGTCCAAGAGTGTCTGTATTCATATGCATACATACTCACACAGACATACACATTTTTGCACATAGTTAAAAGCATAATAAGTATTTTAAAATGCAAACATCAGACAGTCTTTACTTCTTAAGTAGATGATTCTGATTGAAATCCAAGACTAGTAGTACTCTTGCTGGAGTACAGTGGGTTCAATAGGTAACAGAAGAGCTAGACCACTTATAATTGCATTCTTCACATGCAGAGAGGAGTATAAAATTCCAAGAAAGGTCATTGCATCCAAACAAAATCTGAAGGCACATTGGCTATCACCTGAGACCACCCCTGACACGGAAATGTATCTCAGCCCGTAAGAGCTAGAGGTTGCACATCTGTCTGTAACAGAGGCAATGCCCTTATGTAGATCCCTATAAGTGTTTGTAATGGCTTCCATCCCTGCTACTGTCTGAACCAAAGTGAAACTGGCAACTAGAGCAGGAAGAGCCACTTTCCTTGAGTGGCTCAAGAGAGTGGGTCCAGAGCAGTGATCCACACCGCTAGCTGCCTGTAAGAAGCATTAGGAGGGATTTCAGTAATTTTGATGTCTGGATCCTGCCCCAGACATTCTGGTTCTTTGGGCTAACACAAACTGTACTTCAGCTGCTGATAGAACTGAGCAGAAATGATGCTTTTTGTTTGCTGACACCTGAAAAGTTTCTGTCTACCCAGGCTTTCCCTGAAGACTGTCCCACAGTCAGCCTTGCACTTACCACTGGGGAACTTGTTACTCATAAAAACCCTCAGACTGTACCCCAGGGCTACAACAGCAGAATTTCTGAGTTGGAGTCTGCATCTGATGTTTCACTGAGCCCTCACAGTAGTCTAGGATCAAGGTTAAGACCCTGACACCCAGTGTGATCCACAGACCTGCAGCATGCTGATCTCCTGAAACTTGTCCAAAATGTAAAATCCCAAGCCACTGCAGCTCTATTAGACCAGAATTGGCACGTAAACAAAAATTTGGGACATCTGCGTGAACCTTAAAGCTTTAGAATTGCTTCTCTAAGAAACACTGGCCAGTTCATGATCGCACTGGACATGGACAATTGTCTTTCAGAACATTCAGGTAAGAAGCCAAGCACACAGCCAGAGCTAAACAGGAGAGCTCTGCATGTTCCTCCTTCTGCCTTTGCAGGCAGAGCTGATGGAACTCTCGGGCAAGTAGGGCAGGGACTAAAAAAAATTACTGATAGTAATAGGCATAGCTACTGTTTATCAAATTGTTGTTTGTGTTTTCTAGGTAGACTTGCATTTAATCCATGCAGACAATCAGAAAAAGACTCATTCAGTCACTCATTCGGCATATATTCCATTTCATTAGCATCTGTGACAGATGCAGTTCCAGGTACATCCCCGACATCTTAGAGGCGTGGTTGTACCTGCCATGCAGAGGCTAGAGTCCAGAATCAAACAATGTCAGTAATGAATAAAGGGATATATAATGAAATCTCCGTAAAGTATGAGTACTGTGAAGAAGAGGGAGCAGAATAAAAGAAAGAAATGAGAATGGTAAGGAAGTGCCACTTAAGATCTGGGAGAGAAGTGGAAGATCTCTGAGGAAGGAACATAGGAGCCAAGCTTTGAAAGATGCATGTTCCTGAGCCATGCAGATACCCGGTAGAAGAGGTGGATACAATTTATCCTAAAGTAGGAGCGGAGAAGAGAGGTCATATGTAAGCTCAGAAGATACTGCAAGCATGGTACTCATAGCATTATAAGCCAGGGTAAGTCTTTACAACAAGGAAACCAAGCAGGACTTCTCAAACCTTAAGATGCTCATGGTGACCTGAGAACCTTGTGAAGCTGTGGTGTGGAGCCAGTAAGTCCGGGGTGAGACCTGAGTACCTGTCTTTTCAATGATCTCTCAAGAGATGCCAAGGCTGTTGCTTTTTAGTCTGTATTTTTAATAAGCAAAGGGGGTAAGGGGACTGAGAGCTTGAACAGCTTTCCCAGTGTCACCCAGCTGGTAAGTCAAGCCAGATTTGAAGGGTACATGCCCAACAGAAAAGACACAGGGTCCATCAGTTGTCTCTCAGAAAAACCTCATGCCTGAATTCACTGAGACAGAGTCTTTGTTGAAAAGTGTAAAGAGCCTACCTGAGGAAGGTCTCTGTGTATACTCTGATTATTATGAAATAGTTATCCCGTCTTGTTTTAAAAAAAAAAGGGGGGGGGGAAGTTGGTGTCCACACAATTACTGATATTCTGTGCTATATGTTACGAAAGATATAGAAGATGTAAGACATAATTAGTCCCTGGCAACTTCAAGACAAATGATAACGTTGGAGACCATTTTGGGTACAATCTGTATAGATAAAATGACTCATCGGTCTCAAATGTAATGGCATTATATTTGTAGTAACTGACCTGAGGAAGCCAACTGTTCCCCAGACCCTGCAGTCATGCTCCATTTAGTCTGACTTCCCCAGATGTCACTGTCCTTGTCCATCTGTATTTAATTCTCTTTGCTCCATGGAAGAGCTTAGAGCTCCAAGAAGTGTTTGGGCTCTGACGTGTTGGGGAGACATGCAGCAGCCCACACACTCAAGTCAGTGAATCCGTAGTACAAATTGTGTGTGTGTGTGTGTGTGTGTGTGTGTGTGTGTGTGTGTGTGTGT
>CABHPR010142137.1:41107-54228 GCA_902168415.1 Peromyscus melanophrys
TGTGTGTGTGTGTTGTGCAGGAGGAACTGGCTCTAGGTTTTCTTCCATGGACACAGCCACATCTTTTCATATCAAGCAGCTACTCAAATGAAAGGCAGGCTCCTCACTTTCTTGTTGTAATCCCTGGGGGTGGAGGGGATGTTCTGTGTGTGTATCGTATATGCCATAGCCTTGAAGAATGACGCGGTTTGCTTGGTTCTGTTGCCCTCCTCCTTTGTTAATTCTCTGTGTTCTTTTTCCTTTGTGCTGCACGATTAGGACCCTGCAGTGGGACACAGACCCCTCAGTGCTCCAGCTGCAGTCAGACTCAGAACTTGGGTATATGTCTGCTCTTTTGTTACTCCTTCTGATTTCTTTGCTATAGTTGTGTTAAAATGCTGGAGCTGTTATTGCTCTTGGTTTCTTCCCCTTTTGTTGAAACTTCCAGTTTAATAAGTTTCTTTTCTTCCATTTGTTTTCTTTATATAGCATGGGAGAAAGTCTCTCTTTGTGGACAATGTCACAAAAAGATGGCTTTTTCCCTCCCCTTATTAATTCCTATTAGTGCAAAGTGACACTGATCCCTAAGAAATTACAAACCGAAGCCCATGCCTCCACTTAAAAGTGGAGCATGTAAAGTCTGGGATTGGAGATACATGTGGCTTTATCCTAACACTCTCCCTACTTACTAACAACTAATCTTGTCTGGGATCAGTATTAAAATGTTGTCTTGTTTGTGTTATTTACTTTTCATTTGTTAGAGAATTCACAATAAACTCATAATTTCAGTTCATTTTGAATAACTACATTTCTGTGAAAGAAGTTAATTTGCCCAATAATTCAAATACTTGGTGTTGGGTAATGTCTCCTAAAGATAATGTTTTCAGATGGATGTCTTTCAGAGTTGAAGAGTCACCCATAAAGAGTAAAATACATAGGTTTAGGGGTGTTTTTTGTCTTAGAAGATTGGGGTGAGCTACAGTCACACATGAGATATTTTCCATGGATGCTCTCACAGCTCTCTATCAAGCTCAGAACTGAGTGTGTACTTTTTCCAGTTTCAAATACAGTTAAAGTAACTTGATATCAGCCATAGCAGGACTGTCTACACAGAAACTGAGGAAGACTATCATGACTGACGTGGCTTCCCCTCCCTTCAAACTGGCATGATGGTATTTACCACTGTAAGACCAGATACCTCCAAAAATAGATACCTCAGGGTTTTATAGCAGCATTTTTTAAATAAACCAATATATCTGCAAATGGGCATTAGCTCATTTATTATCTACACTGAATTGTTTACATTGCTGGGCATCTGTCTCTGGGTTTCCATCTATTTCAACACCTACTGTGCAAGTCAGGCTAAATGGCATCTGTGTGTGGTTCTTTGTGTATGCAGAAGTTCTTAACTGACTCACAGTGATGCTAAGCCAAGGAATCTAACATCTTAGCTACCTAGTACACTGGTTATAAATCAGTCCAGAAGAATATAGCTGCAAATTTCTTTTTAAGAAACTTTTAAATTACTAAGTTTGGGGTTGTTTTGTTAGACCATCCATTATCTATGTCAAATTATATTTTTTTAAATAATCAAGAAATGTGACTATGTAAAGCAGAGAAGCAATAAGTACATAGTTACAGTCTGCACTGTTTCAGTATGGCATAATGTTTTTAAACATAACTAACAAACAGAAGGAAGCTGTGTGACTTCAAATTGACAGATTATAGGCGTATTGCAGTATTGCTAAGTTGCATGTGCTGCTGTGGAGCAGTTAGGGATTTCCTTACCTGTATCTGCTTTCCATGGGGAAATTCAGCATGCAAATTAAAGCATACTGGTGTAGACGAAATTTAAAACAGTCTTAGTAAATAAGAAACACAGAGCCAAATACAGAGGTAATAGCCAAAGAGGTCAGAGAGCCATGACTACCTTATCTTACCACCTCGCCGCCATCACTTCCCCAGAGAGAGATTCTTCCTGTGTGACTTGTGTTTTTATTACTTTCTTGTTCTGCTTTCTCATTGGCTCTAAGCCCAGCACATGACTTCCTTGTCACTGCCTATCTATACAGACCTCCAGGTCTCTGTGGTTGGTACTGGGATTAAAGGCTTGTGTCACCATGCTTGACTGTGTCCTTGATCACACAAAGACTCTGCCTGCCATGTGATCAGATTAAGGATGTGTGCTACCACCACTGGACTTGTGCTTATGGCTCACTATGTGACCTCACTATGTGACCTCTGATCTCCAGGCAAACTTTACTTATTAACATACAAATAAAATCAGATTTCAGCACAATTAAAATATCACCATATTATCCTCTTTTATTCTAATAAAAAGAAAAAACTATAACTAATATAAGAAAAACTATATACAATAAGCATAATAACTATATACAATATATAAGCAATAAATTTCTCAACAATGTCTAGTCCATTTCCATTTGACAGACACAGAGAAAATATTCCGTTGTCTATCCTATTTGTTAAGTCTAAAATGTACCTGATTCACTTTTTATCCTAACTTATATTACTAACAGAGAACCATCTTATAATATCTTTCAAATTTATACACTTACACCTCTTTAGTGAGTTTCTTTTCTGAAATTCTTTTTTTTTTTTTTTTGGTTTTTTTCAAGACAGGGTTTCTCTGTGTAGCTTTTCTGAAATTCTTAGCAAGAAAAACTATAACTATAACAAATCTTTACCTAACTATAACTATCTAATCTTCAACTAACTATAACTATCTAATCTTCGACTCACTATAACTATCTAATCTTCAACAAACTATAACTATTTAATCTTTAACTAATTATAACTATAACTATCTAGTCTTCAACTCCCCCAGAGACTCAAGAAGGAAATAATGCTACCTAGTAAAACAGGAAGTGCATGTAAGCGGCTTCCAAAAAAACAAACAAAAACAAAAACAAAAACAAAAACAAAAACATGTGAGTTGACAGAAATAGCCAGCTGCCTGGACAGTCACCCGAGGCTTCTCTGGAACGTTGAGGCATCATCTTCAGCCTATAGGCTTAGCATATCTGACAGATTATTTGTGAAGTAGGATGTACACAAGGCCTACAGTTGGACCTCACACTTGGTGAGAGTAGTCCATGTACCAGAAACATCTGAATTCCACTAGTGTCCTGTCATGATTCAGGATTTTAAATTCTGGAAAGTGTTGATGTTTTTGGAATTCAACTCTCCATTCTTCTCAGCTTGTGGGTGGCTTCATCTCTTTTATTAAATGCCAGTCTACCTTTGAGAGGTTAGACTCCATCAGCCTAGTTAGTCTTTCAAGAATAACTGTTTCAGATACTGTTCCACTGCACATCAGAAGCCATCGGTCCACTGCCTGTTAGCTGCCTTCAAGAAAAGGGCACTATACCTTTTCTGGATTGCAAAGGCTACTTCAGCAATGGTACCATATTGTCCCGGCCTCAGAGGATGCCTGTTGCTAAAGCCACAACAACACTTGTCTTGCCAAGAATCTGTAGTCCTTTGTTTCATGTCCTGTCTGTCCATTTTGTCTTGTTTGTCAGCAGTCAATTCGAGGATACTTTGTTGTCCAGTGGCTAACTTTTGCCAAAATGAAAGTTAACTCCATATGCAGTTTCTTCAATGCCCATATCTTCTCTGAAGTAGACTGGTGCTGCCAGGAGCCAACATGTCTCATAGTCATAAAAAAGAAAAAAATTCTAAGTTATTAAAAAATTTTAAATGCCATATTCTGTAGATCTCTGAACGGTTTGAAGATGACCTGTCTATCTAAAACATCTCTGCTTGACCTTGAAAACTTACCTAATATGACTACAAGTTTGATTGTAATGTTGAACTACTAACTTTCATTTCTTTATATCCTAATAGTTGGTAATAATAACATTTAAGGATTAGAAAATTGTGTTACATTGTTAAATGAACTGTATAAGTACAATAACTTGAACAAGATTAGAAATATACGTATAGCATTTTCTAACAATCTCAATCTCAATATATATAATTTGTATACAATATACAAAAATCCAATCCAATGTACAGTATTTAAAACTAGTAATTGTCTTTTTAAAGTAGATTCAATAAGTTATCTTTTCACCTATATATCTATATCTTCTCTTTACTTTTCATATAATCTACCCTCTATCATTTCTATATATCTTTTTTTTTACAAGAACCTTTTCCTAACCATTAACAACAACAACTTGTAACCAACCCTCCTAAACAATGAAAATTATCCCAAACCCAAAACCCATTGAAAGACCAAAAACCACCTGCCCCACAACACCTCTTTGGGAATGTGGGTGTCATGTTCTTAAAATTGCTTCCTGCTGGTTGTGGGCAAAGGCATCTTTATTCTAAAAAGAAAAATTTTGGTTAATTGTCAACCTCTAGGAAAGGTAGCTATATCATTTGTTGTCCAGTCTCTGCATAATGCCAAAGTTCAGGGATTATCTCAAGCCCTTGTTCAAGTAGTCTGTGAAACTGGGTCATCACAGCTAGCTATCTCAAAATTGCTCTGAGCAGTTTGTAGTCCAAAGCTGATCTGTGGGTGATGTTTGTCAGCTTACTGGTATTATTATTGTCCACATGGAATCGTTGTTGTGGGGCCCCATGAACTTTCTGGTGACTTCAAATTTGATGTTAGGCCTCATTGTGATTTCCTGCAGAAAACTCATAGAGACTCGAATATAAAAACATGTCTTAACAGCTAATTGAAGCCTTTTTTCTAGAATTAGTTAGTACTCTATATGACCATTAATATCATAACAAAAGTTTAAAATATGTATTAATCTTATAAATTTTGATATAAAATTCATATTTTAAGAAAAGTTTAAAGAATCAAAATAGAATTAAAGAGTTGAGATTAATAACAATAGAATAGTCCCTTAAATTTTTTTTTGATTTCTCCTGTCCCATATCATAAGATGGCTCTTTCTTCTGGCATGATACAGAGAGTTTTCCTTTTTCTTTTAACAACATGCTTGGGTTTAAAGAAGTAGAGAGCCATTCTCCAACTCCAACGCCAGCTTTAATTTTTAATTGAACTGGGACTACAAGAAGACCAATAGTGTTAAATGTCTTTAGAGAAGAGCAGAAACAAACATTTAGGACGACTTATGAAATTTTATAGATGATATACTAATAGGCCAATTTACTCCTTTTCTTGGGACATTTTTTCTAGATGATTTGTTCTTTTTCTTCAGATGTCTCATTTGTCCATTGTTCTTCAGATAACTTAGCTTTCATTCTCTTAAAAGACAAAAAAAGCAAAACAAAACAAAACAAAACAAAACAAAAAAATCTTTCCCCAAGACTAACTTTGGGGAGGTTCCCTTTTGGCAAGTTAGATCTGATTAAATGAAAATGCATGTGTTAATGGTATAAATTAGTTTAAATTGGATGGTCATGCTGGTTGATGAATAATCACCTTTTCTAATTAAGTTGTCTCTCTTGTTCAAATCGAACCTTTATCAATTTTGATGGTACCTACAGCTTATCTTCTGAAGAAACAAGAGCAAAACCTTGTCCCCAACGTAATACATATCCTGGTTTCCATTCTGAGGTCAGCACATTCTTAAAGTATATAGGCTGATTTAATTCTGTTGTTTTTTTCTATTATCCAATATCTCTCTGCAGCTGTTGTTCCTTTCTCATTAACATATGCAGTCTATTTCTGGGAGTTTTAGTTACTTATATCCTTTAGAGTTCTGTTTGATCTTTCTATAACTGCTTGGCCTGTAGGATTACGTGGTATACCTGTAATATGCCTTATATTGTAATAAGCAAAAAACTGTTTCATTTTAACAGAGACATATGCTGGAACATTGTCAGTTTTAATTTGTGCAGGTATACCCATGATGGCCATAACTTCTAGCAAATGAGTGATTACAGAATCAACTTTTTCAGAACTCAAAGCAGTTGCCCATTGAAATCCTGAATAAATATCAATGGTATGGTGTACATATTTCAGTTTTTCAAATTCTGCAAAATGAGATACATCCATCTGCCAGATTTCATTCCTCTGAGTACCCTTTGGGTTACATCATGCTGGTAATGGAGTCTGATTGTAAAAGGAAGAAGTAGGACATTTCCTTACAATTTCCTAGGCTTGTTGCCAGGTTATGGAAAAATCCTTTTTTTTAAACCTTTACTATTGACATGATATTTTTTATGAAATTCTGAGGCCTCCAGAACATTTCCTATTAAAATTTATCAATCTCATCATTACCTTGTGCTAAACGGCCTGGCAGACCCATATAGGATCAGATGTGAATTGTATATAAGGGATGCCTAGAGGATAAAATAACCAAAAGGCAATCCAGTTTTGGATCGACATGATCCATGTGTCCTTCCTGTATTTTCTTTTCTACCACAGCCAATTCTTTCTCAGCTTCAGGTGATAATTCTCTTGGACTATTTAAGTCCTTGTCACCTTCTAAGGTTTTGAACAAATTTCTCAGTTCATCATTTTTTACCCCAGCAATAGTTCGTAAATGAGAAATGTCTCCAAATAATCTTTAAAAGTCATTAAGAGTCTGTAATCTATCTCTCCTAATTTGCACCTTTTGGGGTCTAATTTTTTGTAGACATATTTTATATCCTAAATAATTAATAGAATCTCCTCTTTGTATCTTTCCAGAAGCAATTTGTAATGTCCAACAAGGCAAAATTTTCTTTACTTCTTCAAACATTCTTTCTAAAGTATCTGCATTTGAGTCAGCTAGTAAAATATCATCCATATAATGATAAATTATAGATTTAGGAATTTTTTTACGTATCACTTCCAATGGCTGTTGTACAAAATATTGGCACAGGGTTGGGCTATTCAACATTCCCTGTGAGAGAACCCACCATTGATATCTCTTAACTGGTTGAGAATTATTCTAAGTAGACACTGTGAAGGCAAATCTTTCTCTGTCTTTTTCTTGTAAGGGTATTGAAAAGAATACCCTTTTAAATACGTTTTAAATCAATAACTATAAGAGGCCATCCTTTAGGTAACAGAGTAGGCAAAGGAATTCCAGATTGTAGAGAGTCCATTGGCTGAATTACCTTGTTAATTGCTCTAAGGTCTGTTACCATTCTCCATTTACCAGATTTCTTTTAAATAACAAATACAGGAGAATTCCAAGGGCTGGTTGATTCTTCAATATGCTGAGCATTTAACTGCTCTTGTACCAGCTCTTCTAAAGCCTGGAGTTTCTCTGTTCTTCAAGGCCATTGCTGAACCCATACAGGCTTGTCTGTTAACCATTTTAAAGGTAGAGCTGTTGGTGTCTTTGTAAGATCACCAGTTGTTGTGCCCTGTTCTTATACAATCTGGATGGCAGGTGACCACTCATTAGAATAATACCTTATAATATTTCTCTCAGAAAAGTGTATTATTTTATGATTTATTTCTGAGGTTGGAGGAATATTAATCTGAGTAGTCCATTGTTGTAATAGATCATGGCCCCATAAGTTCATAGCTATGATAGCCACATATGGCTTTAATTTTCCTCTCTGTCCTTCTGGACCTATACATTTGAGCCATCTTGCACTCTGTTTCACTTGAGATAATGTTCCAATCTCTAACAGCTTAATGTTTACCTTCTGAAGAGGCCAAGTTGGATGCCAAAATTCTGGTGCAATTATGGTCATGTCTGCACCTGTGTCTACTGAACTAGACAACAAAACATTATTTATTCTTATTGTTAATTTTGGTCTTTGTTCATTTATAGAAGTTTGCCAAAAATTTGCTTTATGGCTTCTCCTGATTTCTCTATTCTCTCTGCCTCAGCTGTTCTATCACCCTGAGTGGCCTGGTTTATTCCAATAGGCATTTGGTTATTTAGTTGCTCTGAGTAGGGGTTTCTTCTATGATGGCAGGAAAGGTCTGAACAGGATTTGCTGTGGGGGCCTGCCTGAGGCCCCTCTGGGAGTTTTCTGAGGACAGAAGCAAAGGATTACCTTGTCTTTCCCTTGTTGATCTACATTTGTTGGTCCAATATTTACCTTTACCACACCTCTTCATACTCCAGAAGGGTGGGACATTCTGTTGCTTCTCCTGGAATAAACATATTTTCTAGTAATGTCCTGTTTACATTCCCTTTTCTAATGTCCTGGCTTTCCACATCCAAAACATCTGACATTCTTCAAACCTTTTAAATTGACTCTCCTACCCACATATCATCATGGTCATGAGACTCAACATTAATTGTGTCCCTGATCCAATCCTCCAAGGGTGCAGATCTTGCTTTTAATGACCTTATTATTCTTTTGCATGCTGCATTCTCATTCTCAAAAGCCAAAGATTCAATTATTATCTGGCTAGCTTCTGAATTCAGGACCATTCTATTTACTGCTGAAGACAGTCATTGTAAGAAATCCATGAAGGATTCTTTCAGGCCCTATATAACTTTTGTGAATGATTCGATTTTCTTTCCTGCTTCCTCAATTCTGTCCCATGCATTCATGGCTGCCATGCAGCATAGAATTAAGGTTTGGTTATCATATAAACATTGTCTTTCTATTTCAGTGTATTGGCCTTCTCCAAGAAACTGATCCTGGGAAATTTCCACACCTCTAGCTCTCCATTGACTTTCTATGGTCTTAGCCTCATCTCTGTACCACATACGCCACTGCAGCTGTGCTCTGGGTTCCAGGACAGTGGTTACTAATTCTTTCCAGTCTTGAGGAATAATCCTATTATAAGTTGACCAGGAGTTTAACATTTGCTTTACAAATGGAGAATGTATGCCATAAGATACTATAGCTTCCTTATACCTTCTTAAATCTAACATTTCAACTGGAGTCCAATAGTTTGTACATGCCCTTGATCAGGGAGTTGCTTTATGGTTACCAGATATATTAAGTTTTATTGTTTGAAAACAGTCTGTCTTTCTATAACCTTATAATCCAATTCTATAATTTCACCCTTAAATTCTTCTGTCTGAGTCTGAATTTCTCTATAATTTATTTTAACAGGTTTTTCTAAAGCTTTTATCTTGGCACTTAAATTGACTCCTTTTTTAAATTGTAAAATAAGGATAAGAAAGCAAATAATATGCATAATTGATGTTACATACATCCCATCAACATTAATCCTCTCATGTAATTGTTCCATTTTCAGACTGCCTAATGTCTTATCAACTAAAGACCAATTTCCATCCATTGTAAAAATATTTCCCATTTTTTAATGTGGGAAAAAATTTTCTCTTTGAAGTAGTTTCCCCCTTTAAGATATCTGATATCTTAATTGACATACCAAGTCTGTGTAGAACAGTAGAAGTCTGAGGGAATTTCAAAACAGCTACCTAGTGTCTGAGATGGGAATCCAGAGAGAGAGAGAGAGAGAGAGAGAGCTCCAGCTTGAGCCGATTTGGGCCTGAGCTGCTTGTAGCACCAGCTTCTTTAAGCCTGAGCCACTTGAGTTGGGATCTGGCCACAAGTAGCTCCAACTGCATGTAAATGCTTGTAGCTATGGTTGAGTGCAGCTCTGACCACGTGCAGCTGGATCACTTATAGCTCTGGTCGGGCCTGGGGCCTGTAAATTCTAGCCGAGCCGGGGCCTATGAGGCCACCAATGGTTTTTTTATTGAATTCTTGCCATGTGGGCGCCAAATGTAGACGAAATTCTAAACAGTCTTAGTAAATAAGAAACACAGAGCCAAATACAGAGGTAATAGCCAAAGAGGTCAGAGAGTCATGACTACCTTATCTTACCACCTAGCTGCCGTCACTTCCCCAGAGAGAGATTCTTCCTGTGTGACTTGTGTTTTTATTACTTTCTTGTTCTGCTTTCTCATTGGCTCTAAGCCCAGCACATGACTTCCTCGTCACTGCCTGTCTATACAGACCTCCAGGTCTCTATGATTGGTACTGGGATTAAAGGCTTGTGTCACCACGCTTGGCTATGTCCTTGACCACACAGAGACTCTGCCTGCCATGTGATCGGGTTAAGGGCATGTGCTACTACCTCCTGACTTCTGTTTATGGCTCACTGTGTGACCTCGCTATGTGACCTCTGATCTCCAGGTAAACTTTATCTATTAACATACAAATAAAATCACATTTCAGCACAATTAAAATATCACCACACACTGGGGAGATGGAGATGGGTATACCAGTGCTGTCTCCTCACCTGCCCCAGCTCAATTCAGAGTAGTGTCAGTGGGTCAGAAAGAGACAGAGATGTGAGGCTGTGCAGTGAGAACAATGGCTTAGACATGTTCGAAGGAATTATTATCAAATATTTGAGAAAGATTGTCTTAGCCAGGTTACAATTTCAAATATTGCGCCATGACAGTTTCCCTTTCTGGCAGGTCTTTTTTTTGTTTGTTTGTTTTTTTGTTTTTCGAGACAGGGTTTCTCTGTGTAGCTTTGGGCCTTTCCTGGAACTCGCTTTGTAGACCAGGCTGGCCTCGAACTCACAGAGATCCGCCTGCCTCTGCCTCCCGAGTGCTGGGATTAAAGGCGTGCACCACCACCGCCCGGCTTCTTTCTGGCAGGTCTTATATTCAGGATACATACAAAAGTTTATGAAATGCTCCTTAGGCGACATGTTTTTTCTTGAGACAGTTTCATTTCCTCATCTTAGAGTTGGCACGAGGTTGACCCTAGTCTGTAATTTTCTCTGTGTCTTCACTTAAGAGTGGTACCGAAATGTAACTGACACAAAATACCACCCGCGAGCTATTGAAATTGATGTTTGGCACGCATACGTCCTCACCAGACTGTCACTGTCATCAGTAAAGCAAAGAGTTGTCACCCCCAAACGTGTCTTCTGTCTCCATTTGATTTGATTATTTCGTTTCTTCTACTCATTTTGCGTTTAATTTGCATTTGTCTGTGCTGCTTTATTAGAGTGGAAACAGGTTACTTTTATGCCTGGCTGTCTCCTCTTGACCTTTGTGCTATTATTATCAAAAGTTTCACTTTTGTATGTGTTATAAAGTACATAATACATTTGCCCTTTTATTCAGCCACTGATCTTGGAAAGTGACTTAAGTAACAAAACTAGTGTTCATCCACACACTTATCATTTTTTTCTAATGTTCTGTGTTCCTTTGTATAGACCTGTATTTCTACCTGGTATAATCCTCCTCCTCTTCTCCTCTATGAATATTTTTCTGGTGAACTACCTTCAAATTCACTAACAATTTCTGTTTGATCAGGCCAACTGGTTTTCATCTCAAAATATGTCTTTTCATTCTATAGTGTATATTTAAGTCCTTTTAAAGTGTTCTATCTCTTTATTGAGATTCTTACTGTATGAGATTCACATTGCTTACCTTGAAAACATTGGTCCTCCACCTTTATAGCATCTTCATGACTGACATTTGAATCCTCCACTAGGTAAAACACATATCTCCATGTCACTGGTGTTGCTTTCTGTGGACTCACATTGTCCTTTGGTCTGAAACGTGTATCCTTATTTCTTAATTTTCCTTAGCTCACTGGTTTCTGCATGGTAAACAAAGCATCACTTCTCCCCGTCTTCACAGACTTGCCTTGGAGATAACCTCACTATACCACACATAGGGAGCTCGGGTATGTCCTAAACCTCTGTGCTCATCCAAACTGATATCTGTTTTCCTCTGTGGTTCCCAGGAGGCTAGAAATCACTAAGTCCCATGTGTACCCTGCAAATGAGAGGTAGGAGCCCATCCCTCCCATAAGCAGCTGGAAAAGTAGAATTGCTCTATGTGTACCCTTCTGTCTGTAGGAAAACATCTAGGAGCTGAAGTTTATTACCCACCAGCTCTGCTCAGAGCCAAGGAAAGAATCTATGGTAAATGGCTTTATGCTTATTTAAGCAGCATGAGCTTTAAAGTACTTTAGTTATCCTTTGCCACTCAAAAGAGTTGGGCAAATGTCAGTCCCCAACAGGCGAGTTAGAGACCAGTCTTCATGATAGCAAACAAAATGTTGGGGTTCTAGATGGGGACCTGGTCCTTCTAGGATGAACCTAGAGAATAACCTTTACTGCTGACTTCAGCTATGGAGTTGATCCAAACAAGATATATCCACACACTTATTTAAACTCCAGGGATTAGGATTGCTTGTCTGTCAGCCCCAGGAATTGACAAGTTAGAGACAGACTTCCAAACAACTGAAGAAGTGATACTCATATTACACAGTTCAGTTCCTTCCAGGAAGATGGAACCTTATTTTTGTCATTAGGGTAAAGTTTGTGGTGAGGAGCCTTAGATGTGCTCATACTTCAAAGGACAAGTACTGCTTTGCCTTGTTAGCCTTTGGATGCAAGCAAGTTAGCAGCCAGACCCTTGGGCAGCAGGTTAAAAGGTCAGATATTTGGTATCCAGCCTACACCCTCCCTGGCCAAAGCAGGAATTAGTCACTATCGCCTGTCACTCTGCTGAGCTAGTGTGAACATACAAGAAGAGATCTGAGTTTTAAAGATGCCTTTTCCCCCTCTGTGGTCCTGAGTAGCTGTGCCTGCTGGACTAACTGGATTAACATGCAGGGACAGGTCATTTGGTAGCAGCCTTCCAAGTGTGGCCCAAACCCTTCGGTCTTCAGAGAGAAACAGATGAGGAGGGTTGGTCTCTGATGTCAGGGATAAGTTTAGGGTGAGACTGTATCTCAGCTTTTCACACTGATTTTGGAGTGGGCTTGTTTTCAGTTCTCTAGTGTATAGACTGTCATATACTTTTGGGATTTTCTCCAAGGGTGTTGGTTAATGTGTTTACATGGTACCTCTGTGGGGGGAGGGGGTGGGTGGCTGATCTTCCTGTTTTACAATTGCCTGATGTTTTCCCTTAGGTCAGGTATGGTGTTTGTTTTAGGGTTTGGTTGGTTGGTTGGTTTTGGGTTTTGCTATCAGAATTCTGAGTATTACTTTTGTGAGAACTGGATATATTTGGACTCCTAAAATTATCAAGATGTAAAATAAACATACACATTTAGAGGACTGAAGAGAAGGCTCAGTGGTTAAGAACACTTGCTGCTTCTGCAGAGGACCCAGATTCAGTTCCCAGCACCAACACGATGGTTCCAGGGGATCTGATGCTCTCTTCTGACTTCGTGAGCTTATGAATATAGGTAGTACAGAGACAGACCTTCAGGCACATGCACGCACACATATGCACAAGCGCATGCACACACACACACACACACACACACACACACACACACAC
>CABHPR010142138.1:7227-76389 GCA_902168415.1 Peromyscus melanophrys
CACCCATTTTGTCTGTTATCATCTTTCCTTCTACAGTACCCAGTGTGTGTGTGTGTGTGTGTGTGTGTGTGTGTGTGTGTGTGTGTGTAAGAGAGAGAGAGAGAGAGAGAGAGAGAGAGAGAGAGAGAGAGAGAGAGAGAGAGAGAGACCCACTGAGTTTAATTAGGGTGGCTTATAAGAGCACTGGTAGAGGAATTATTTAGTGGGGCACAGGCAACTTATCAGTGGCCACACCACTGAAGAAAATGAGAAGAAAATGAGTCTTTCGTCCCTAGCAACCATTAGCTGTCAGTATCTCTTCAGCAAGGGGTAGGGCCTCATGAGTCTCTTCCACATCCATGATGGATTGTTGACAGGTCCAGTCCCATACAGGTTCTTGTGCAGGTCAGCACCACTGCTGTGACCTCATGAGTGCAGTGGTTATGTGGTATCCAGAAGACAGCATTTTCCAGCACCCCACTCTTTAACTCCTACGTTCTTCCTGCCCCATCTTCTTCAACGTTTTCTGAGCTCTGGAAGGACTGATATAGATGTCCCGTTGTCAAATATTGCTTAATGAAGAAAATGTATGGATGGCAGTTCTAGATATAGCTATTTTAGTACTTGAGACTTAAACTAGTTCATATTCAACAAACTCAGTTTTTTTTTTTTCCTCCTGGAGACCTGGTAACACATCATGCACACAGGTGAGACCTCCTTTCTCTTTCATTTTATGACTCCAGCCACCAATCACACATAAACTACTGTCAAAGTCTTTATTATGATGTAATGGAGGGGATGGTATCAGCTGACAGTTGGAAGGGGGAAGGTTTAATTTCTAATGTGTGTTAGCTCGGAAGAGAGGTAAATTGTCGTATGACAAGGCTTGGCACCCTTGTCTTTGTCCAGCTGCTGAACAAATGTGTATCCTTGGTCACCGATGGAACCAGACTAAAGGGTGTAGATAGCTGAATGTGAGCCATAATTACTACTGTGAAAACATCTGGAAGCACATGCCCTGCTGACAGGGGTGTGGGCACAGCAGGAATACATGCACCGTGCACATGCTCTGAGGTATGTTTTCAAGTTGCACTTTGCAGGAGGTCCAAGCCACACACATACTTTTAGAATCTTTGAATCCCAATGTGTACACAAGGAGAGGGTCTCCCATGGCCCATTTCTCTCTGGGGCAACTGCTTGGAGAGGGTTGGCTTAAGACTGGAAGACTTTGCTTCTGTGATGTGGTTCTTCTTAAGCTACTTTAATTCTACAACAACCATGTCACTGAATAGGTTTTGAGTTTTTAAGCTATTTTGAATTTTTCCTAGGTTGTGAGCTCTACAGGAGTGGAGTGTTGGTGTATTAGTGTCTTTCACGGTGTCTTAGTAGCCCCAGGCACATTGTTGGATTCATGGGGGAGATGAAAAGACTCCCTCCTTGAGCCGAATTGGAGGTCAGGTGCAGGTGTATTACAGATTGGAGTGCTGATTTTTTTAGTGTGGCACCCCCTAAGTCATGTTACTGTTCCTCTAGTCACAACTTTCAAGACAAGTCCAACCCCCCTGAGAAGTTAACCACATTAATCTTATTTGAGATGTCTCTACAGCAATAAGCAGGGAAACTTAGATTACAGAGTTCTTAACACTTCAGTGTGAAGAGAGAGAGAGAGAGAGTCGTATTTCATCTACACCTGCACTTGGCCATACTAGTCTATATCACTGGCTCTTTATTTGCAAAGCAGATTGAGACTTGGAATAGGGTGGAAGCCGTGGGATTGATAGACAAGGAGAGTGAGAAGGGGGGATGTGGAGAGAGAACAATCAGAACATATTCTATACATGCATAAAATTATCAAACAATAAGCTTAGCCAATAATAAACAGCATCAACAACAAAAGACCCCCCAAATGTGTCATTAGACATGAAATTCGAGGCATACCAAACCCCTCAGTAATCAAGGTTAATATTTTAAGGGGATATTTTAAAGGTTCAAAATTAATGTAAACTTTCCATGATGAATCAAGTTTCAATATTTTAAATAAAAAGGTTTTAGTGTTCTCAATTTTCCTTCTGTCTGTGAATGGGCGCTCTTCATTGGCTCAATTACTCCTTTCCAGTCTTGGCTTTATAGATGACAGCACCAAAGAGGAATCTCAATTGTTACTTTCCTGTCTTTTATCCATGTACATTTGTCTGTCTGTCTGTCTGTATATATTAGAGGTATAGGAGGATAGGAGATAGTATAGGTGTCTAGCAAAATGAAAGGTAACAAACACACACAAAAATAAAACATAATCGTGAAAGTGGGCAATGTTGTCTAGTATGAAGGGCTAATATTAGAAAAGATTTCATAGAGAAAATGTTGCATATTTAATAAATGAATAGCAAAAGACTGAACTAAATACAATTTAATAATGTTCAGCAATATGGCTGCAATATTTATTTCTCAGTTGAGCGTGCATGGCTTCCTTTTATTGCTTTTTCCTTTACTGGAATTGATTTATAAAAGGGCTTTTTCTTAGATTGTTCTGGATTTCCTTTACGCAGCACAGAATGCTGCTGTATGCAAAGTCGGTTTCAATGAGAGCCAATGTGTAGGAAATCAGCATCGACTCTTGAGTGCACTGTTCGTTCCCATTGGAAGAGTTTCCTTCATTTACATAGGAGAACATGAAGCCAGAAAAAAGGGGAAAACACAAACATGAAATCTGCAAGAGCCTTTGGAAACATGGCAGATGAACAACCCTCAAGTGTGACAGATGCCAAGTGGGTTTTAAATCTCTTGTAAAGGAGCAACAGCATCCCTGGGAGAAGGAGCTCCCTCCTGGGGACCATCCAGTGGCTCAGGGTAGACACCCAGGTATGCCGCTGCTGCTGTTGCTCAGGCAGGCGGGAGGAGAAAAGCCTGTGTCACTGTAGAACATCAGCGTTATTTGTCTCCAAACCAGCAAATAAAACGCAGAAGAAACTTGAAAAGAAGGAAGCCTCCGGCAGCCCCCTCCTTCCCGCTCCATGGAAGCACAGTTGCAGCTCTATCACAGTATCCCCAAATGCTTTCTTTGGAACTCTTCACCTGGTGCCGATGGTCTATAACGGAAGGAGCAGAGAGCTGTTGGGTTGGGAACAAAACCCCAGTCAGAATGTTGAGTTCTCTCCTGGCCCGTGTTTGTAGGACGTGGTGTGTCTGTTTCGCTTATACATGCAAGTATCCCTCTGTAGGCAAACTTTCCTGCTATGCTGATTGTAGAAAGACACCAAACCTTGGCCCATAGCCTATGGCAGGAGATGCAACTGACCTACTCCCAAAGACCGGGATTCTAGCTGTGGTTCCCTAGCCTCAGAGCTGTGGCTACAAGGGAGTAGCCTTGTTTTCCTGACAAGCTGTCTCATGGCTGGTTGCACATTAAAAACACCTAGGGAGCATTAAAAAATATGGATGCCAAGGCCCTACTTCAGTCCAATTAAATTAAATATCCTAAGGATGGGAAGCATGCATCCAACATTTTTTAGAGTTCCCCAGATGACTGTAATATGTAGCTAGGGTTGAGAGGTTCTAGCCCAGAGCTGGGGCCACAGACAGCCCTTTCTCTCCTTAGGGCTGACTCTCCACCCATGCAGCTAGACGGCCTCCAGCAGCAGAAGCCGAAGCTGCCTTTCTGTTTAATTCGGTTCAGATACATGAATTTAATTCAATAAAGACTTATTCAACTACTTCTCTTCACTTAATTTCTAATTGCATCTCTCATTAGACTGGTAAGGATGCTGTTTCCCAAATAGGAGAGCAAGGAGATTTTTAATTTATCTCATGTTTTAAGAGGCATATTAAAAATTATAGGTGTTTAGCACAGATTGCAAATTGCTATTTTTTTTTTGGTGTGGGATCCACATTTCATTCTTCCTTTCAATCTCGAACCTTTGAGCAGATATGTAAAGCTTCCATCTTACAATTGACTCACTGATTCTGGGCCTGCCATTATTGATGATCAGGGACAGTGGAGACAAAACACTTCACTTCTGAACACCCCGTGGATTAACAGGAGGCATGTTATTTGAGCCAGGAATTAAAGTACTCTGGACTGTAAAGCTGGGAGAGAGGGAGAAAATGTTTCAGATCTGTTCAGAAGAGTAAATGTGCCTGGCCAGACAGGCTGCCAGAGGAGAAATGGTGTTTTTTTTTTTTTTTTGGTTTTTTTTTTTTTTTTGGTTTTTCGAGACAGGGTTTCTCTGCGTAGCTTTGTGCCTTTCCTGGAACTCACTTGGTAGCCCAGGCTGGCCTCGAACTCACAGAGATCCGCCTGGCTCTGCTTCTGCCTCCTGAGTGCTGGGATTAAAGGCGTGCGCCACCACCGCCAGGCAAAAGGAGTGTTTTTTCAGGGACTTGGAAACTTGGGCACGGTTTTCAGAGGGGAGAACTAAAGATGAGACCTGCTGAAAGTAACACAGTGAGCACAAGAGACCAGGAGGAAGGCGGAGCCTTGGTGCTCCAGCTGCTGGACCAGTGTCTCTCATCCATTCCTGCCCAAATGGCTGTGTTTCAAAACTGAGAAGTTGCAACTGCCCTTGGGTGTAGTAGGACAGGCCCGTAGGGTCGAGGAAATTGGCTCAGACCAGTAGCCAAGGCATGCACATAATGTACACCTTAAGAGCCAACCTGGAGTCTGCCTGAGGGCCTAGCAACAGTCGCTGTCAGAGTTGCTGATGGTGCCCAGCCAATGAGGGATGACCACACAGCCTAGGCGCTGGGAGGAAGGTATATAAGGCCTTCCCTGTTATTGAATAAATGAGTTCGTTATTTGCTTTCAACGGATGGATTCCCAGTGTCTGAGTCATTGACGCCACGCCTTCTCACCCCCTCCCCCGAGGGAGCCGTTAAAATCCAAGCAATGCTTGGGGTTGCCAGGATTGAGAGGACACTGGATTTGGAAGGGGGAGGGCAGTCCTTTTGGAAAGTGATGGAGAAGCCTTGGCAGAGAAACTGAGGAAAGAAGTCCTTGAGTTGGCTTGACCTGAGATGGTAGGTACTAGGTCGGAGTTTGGGCAATCTACTTAACTTTACCTTCCTTGAGTGGAAAACAAAGACACTCAAACTTAGCTTCTAAGTCTCGTTAAGTGGCCACACAGGGGTCACTACATTAAGTATTGGGTTAAAGTACCCAGCCGTCTGGGCCTTTGAGGTAGCTCAGTGGGTGAAGGCACCTGCCACCAAGCCTGATGACCTGTGTTCAATCCCTGATTTCACACATTACAATGAAAGAACGGACTCTTGCAAGCTGTCTTCAGACCTCCGCATGTATGGTATGGCCTACACGCATGCATACAAAAATGAAAAATACAAATATAGAAAATGCCAGTAAGACATAGGTCTCCCAGTTGAGACATAAGTTTTCATTAAATTTTATTGGTGTTTATTTGTGATTCCCTCTACATATGTCCCTCTCAGGTCCATACTCAAAAATCCACCTTACAGGTTATTAGAAGGAGACTGTGACTTTGGACATAAATGTATGATGTGTTTTAGGGAGCAGTAAAACAAATCACAACACAGTTCCAGGAAGTTCTCCGATAGGCTTCTCAAGTCTCTTTTACCCACAGGCCCATTATAGAGTTCATTTTGACTCTACCTTTCAAATTCACCAAAATTAAAACTTTCAAGAACCAAACCAAACCAAAACCAAAAGCACCAGAGGGCCAGGCTCAGTTCAGCCACACTCTCTGACCCGACCTCTCTGGGTGCATTCATTATCTTTTCTCCACTTTGTAAGCATGGTAAAGAGGCTAAGATGAGAAGAAGGCACTGGAGACCCAAAATACCTTATGACGGATAGGAGACATTCAAGTGCTGAGTTTAATGTAAGAAATTCAAGAAAAAGAAGTCATGAATTTGAGAGAGAAAAAATGGGGTGAGGGACAGATATGAGAGGGTTGGGGTGAGGAGAGGCAAAATAGGAAATGATATAATTATAATCTCAAAAGATAAAGAATACTTGGAAAAGAGAGAGAGTACGGAATTCTATTTAGGATCTGCAACAATAAATAGCGAAACAGTTATTTGAGCACAGGTCCTAGGGCTAAGATAAGCAGGGAAATGAACATTGGTGGCTTGAGGCTACAGATTTTGACATGAGAATGAAAACACAGGGTCGTATACAGCCTATGAATTATCTGATACTTCTTAGAAACCTGGCTCCCAATTTTTTCTCACATAATCTCACCTCTGCTTTCATCTACTATTTTGATTTTTCTCCTCACTTGTATTTCTCCCACTGTGTCTTCTTGAGGACATTTGTGGCAAGGTCCCAATCTTGGCTCCCTGGGAGTTCATCTGCTTCTGATGGCTGCTCTTTCTCCACCTAAAGTCACAATCTGTTCTTGGAGGACATTCTCGTTTGTGCAACGGCCGACTGTGATATGGAAAAGAGAATTGTAACATCAGTTGGGGGAACGAGTGGCTGGCACGGAAAAAGTCTGCTACGGCAAGATCCTGTTTCTATACATATGTCCTTAATAATAAGAAAGGGGTAGGGGGTAAAGTATGTGGGAAGGGGGCAGAGTTGTTTCAGAATAGCTAGTCTGAGGGAGTACATATGATGTCAGCAATTAATTCAGGCTCTACGTTCTGTTTTCCTATGAAAATCCTATTTTAGTTGTGGTATCTTTGACGCATCTGCTGGCATAAGCAGGATATATGCCACAAATAAAAACTCAAAAATATCTCTTTCTTGTAGAACTTGGAAACAGAAATTCTGAAATGGGAGGAAACCTGTGGAGCATTCAAAAGAATTGCAGGCCCTTCTCATATGGACAGCACTGAAGCCCTAGACTCAGGCGCCCCTGGAGCGCAGGCTACAGGGGGTGTAAGGGAAAGGAAGATGACACCATCAGGGGTCCAGGCAGGCTTCACCTCTGCAAAACCTCGAGTGATGTCCCTAGAAGAAATAGTGATGCCACAAAAGGAAAAGTAAGAGAGGTGAGTTTGCTCCCAACTCCAACAACAAAAGGGTAAACTCAAGGCTTCCACC
Source organism: Peromyscus melanophrys (assembly GCA_902168415.1). Lineage (NCBI taxonomy): Eukaryota > Metazoa > Chordata > Mammalia > Rodentia > Cricetidae > Peromyscus > Peromyscus melanophrys. The sequence goes on from CABHPR010142138.1 coordinate 14,225, forward strand.
TTCTGCTAACAAAAGTTGGGAGGTTGATGGTGGCTTGGCAAATCATTTTAACATCTTTTCCTGAAAGCAGCATGAGTTGGTTGCTCTGTCATCGGTGTGATGATAATCTCAATCTGTTATACCATCCACTGACGGGCTAGTAAGCTAAGTTTGTGTAAGTATACTCTGTGATGTTCGCACCGAATAAAACTTCCTGGATGAAACCATCAGACAGTCTGTAGAATGCTTGGCTAACATGCATGGGACCGTGGATTCAGCTGCCACCAGGCATAAACTGAGCATGGTGATAAATACCCTATAATCTCAATACAGGGAAGGTGGATGCAGGAGAATCAGAAGTTTAAATTCATCCATAACTATAAATCGAAATTGAGGCTGGCCTGGAACACATGAGATTTTCTCTCAACAAACAAACCAACAAACCAACCTCCAGAGTCTCCCAATGATTTGTTTCTCAGAACATAGTCTTGTTAAGTGATGCATGACTATGATTGAAACCCAGACTACCTCTTTTGATAACAATTTTAAGATCTAGATCGACAGATTATGTTGACTGAGACAGACTTCAGCGTTCATTGAGATCAACTCTCTTGTTTTATTGCAGAAATTGATGTTCAGCTACTTCCTGTCACAGCCTGGGACAGAATTCTGGTCTTGCAAGAGCTGTGTCTGTTGTTTTAGCGCCCAGTGTTCTCTTCATCCATGATCCCAAGAGTATCCTAAAACTTAGCTGGGTGAGTCCAGAGGTAGGTGTAAGGAGGAATGGGTGTATTATCTGACTGCTGTGGAAAACCTGACAAGGCAGAGTAAAGCGCGGGGAAGGGCCAGGGGCCAAGAATCACAAGACGATTCCAGAGAGTAATGTGGCCAGTTCTGTCCAGCATTTCCCATCAGCCTCAACAGTTGGGGGAAACAAAATAGGAACTTTGTTTCAAACCGTGGGATGGAAAACTTCCTCAAAAGCATTATCCTTCTAAGTCAGAGCAGCAGGAAGGAGGGGAGAGGGGACCAAGTGCCCAGGAATTCAGGTCTCCAGAGACTGTCAGAGATGTGGGTCTCAGGCCGTCAGCAGTTCTGGAAGGCAAGAGGTAGGGTGGTAATGGTGGCTACATAAGAACAGAGTTGACATCGGGTCAGGAGGATGGAAGAACTAGCCCCGCCCCTCACCAGCTGCCGCACAGGACAGCTAACCCTGTTGTGCAGGTGAGCCAGCCCTGAGGGTGTGAGAGCAGGAGAGCTGATCATCCCTCCCCGCTAGGGCCCCCTGCCCCCCACGCGCGTCGAGAGAGAGAGAGAGAGAGAGAGAGAGAGAGAGAGAGAGAGAGCCCTGCACCCCGCCCAGGCAAGACAGTGAAGCTGACCCTGGTGGGGTGAGGGTGGCGAGCTGGACCCGAGGGCTTGAGAGCAGGAGAGCTGGCACCGCCCCTTGCTGCAGGCTGCTTTGGGTGGGCTGGCCGAGGCAGTGCTGGAGAGCTCACCTGGGTGGAGACAATGGGGGAAAGCTGGCGGGCTGACCAGCCCAGTTACCAGCCTGGCCCAGAACCGGGGCTATGAGTTGGCCCACCCAACACCCACCTCATCTATGAACTGTTGGCACATGGGAAGGGAACGAACCTACAGATCCAAAACTGCAGGGTCCCCCACGACACAGGACAACAGCAGGGTATCCAAGAGAAGCCCCAGTGAGAGCACATTGTTTTGTTTTTGTTTGGTTTGCTTTGTTTGGTTGGTTTTTGATTTTTTTTTTCTTTTAAATTTTAGCAGGGAGGTTGCAAGGGTGGAGGGCGGATGCGAGGGGACAGGGAGATGAGTGGAATCGGGATGCATGATGTGAAATTCGCAAAACATCAATAAAAGCAGGAGAAAAGAGATAGTTGAGAAAGCCATCTCAGGGACAAGGTGGAGAAAATTTTTCACAAGAGTACCATGAATGACGACAGAATATCTGCAAACAACACGAGAAACTAAGAGCCAGGTCTAGAATGTATATTTATGAAGATTTCGTTGACTTCATATTTACATGGAATCCTAGCAGAGAGAGACAAGGTCTCAACCACTGCTCTGACTGTCCTTAACATGAGGCAGTGGTGAAGGTAACATCTGTTATCCTGGAACACAGATCAGAAAACCAGGCCCAGAAGGTGAACAGTGGCACAGACCAAGACTATAGAGAGAAAGCTAAGACCCTGAATGGAACTTCTTCTCTCTACTTCATGCTAAGAAATAACGGGGTGCATTTACAAGATGAAAAAATGTTTACTGTATTTTCTCTATTCATATTATTGGACACACATGATACAATGAATTGATTGACAACTATTTTCACAATCAGGTTCATTTTCCCTCCTCACCGAACACTTTGGTCATCTACACAAACCTGTGTTTTCTAAGCACCCTGCAAGGGTCTGTTGGAAGAATGTCTGAAACCATGTGGCTGTGACCAGTGTCTGTGGTGTAGACTTAGCTGTTCCATGTGGGCGGCCTGAGGGAGCTTTCTTCTCCTGAGGATGTACTTGAACAAGACCAGGGACACCAATGGGGGGAGTCTTGCAATTGCACTTCTTTACCACTAGATGATATGCATGTATAAGCAAGGTAAAGATCCAGCCATGTTCCCTTTCCTCCTCAGTGGCCAGTGATGAATGGACAAGGTAAGGCACTCAGAGTTTAATTACCGATGCTATTAGGAAAGATAAGCAAAAGGTGAACCTGACCTGTCAGTTCTGATTAGGGTGAGAACTATGATCAATCTAGTGAATGATCACTGCTTGAGCCAGGGGTCTTTACATTATAGTAGGTGGCCAAATCCAGCTCACTGTCTGGCTTTATAAATAAAGTTTTATTGGAACATGGTCATACTCATTCACCTGTGGTTGATTTTGCTCAACTCTAATGGAAGTGAAGCAGCTGAGACAGACTATAATGCTGTGCCTAAAACATTTTTACCTGATCTTTCATGCAAACAGTCTAAGTTATGCTAACTCATTTAGTTATTCTAACCATATATTTCTGGGCATGCATTATTATAAAATTGATTTAAAAAATATAGACTGAATCTGGAGAATATATTCAATGAGAAGTGCAGGGATGCATGGCCAATGCTAAACCTATTGACCTAAGATGTGCTTGATACCACAGGATTCCAAGAATGGCCTCTACTTCCAAGTAGGCTGTTGGGGCACTAGTAAGGTGATGTTAAAATTCTTGCCCTGCTAGGCCGGTTTTCTGTGCAATCCAAATGTAGGTGCAACCTGGATTGAGTAGCTGCTTCTGAACACTTTCTCCCAAGGTAGCACTTTCTCAGACACTGAGGAAGCCTTTTGACACAATAATCCCAACATGGCAGACAGCACATCTGAGAAAGCAGGGGTTAAATTGTGACCGGAGCCTGTGTGGTCAGAGGGAGGACTTGGAGAGAAGGCAGACCAAGGGCATGTTCTCTTCCTTGTCTGTTTTTTCTTCAATGCAAGGTGGCCTTTGCTCCTGCAATATTAGAATCTGGGTCTACCTAGCCCCTCATGCTGTCTCCTGTGAAGAGGGAGTAAGGCATGGGGTTGGGGGTTCTCATGATGTTCAGTTCCACAATTTTCTGGTCTTCTCTTCCTCTTCAGGAACCTCTTCCCCAATAATTATAATGAGCTGTGTTATCCTTGGAATATTATAACTGCTCATTCCACACTAGGGGTGGTTGGTCTTTGTTATTGCTGCAACTACTAACACTTTTTATTAATTCCCTTTTATTGAAGGGCTTGAGAAAATAATTGCCTTTGAGGTGCACATTATGAGGAGAGGGGAACATCAGGAATCAGGTCATTTTCAAACAACTTAATCCTTTATACCATTTGAGAAGACAAAGCTGTGGGACCTGGGCCTTCTGAGGGTTTTCTATATGGATTCCTCCAGATCCTACCCACCTTCTTTGGCTTGGGGGAGACCCCTTTCTTGAATTCATCTACATTCGGTATCTTATGCTTAGGCCACCCCAACACTCGGCAGCACAGGGGAGCGTGCTCTTTCCATTGGATTTGTTGATTCTAAGAGGAGGAGGAGGAGCTCCTTTTGATGTTTCTTCTGGTAAAGTGGAGACGTGGGTCTGGAAAGAGAGGACAGGAATATGGAAGAAAAGTGAGGATTTCTATCAAGGACTGTGGGGGTTTGATTGAGATTGCCTCTGGTGGAACTGCTTGGGAAGGGTTAGGAGATGTGGTCTTGCTGGAGGAACTGTCACTGGGGGGCGGGTGGGCTTTGCAGTTTCAAAAGCTCACACCATTTCCGGTTAGCTCTCTCTGCCTCCTACTTGTGGATAAGGGGGTGAATTCTTAAGTGACATGCCAACCTGCCTGCTGCCATGCTCATGTCCATTTGTGCCATGTGGTCATGAATGAACTCTACCTCTGTGGAACTGGGAGCCCCAGATGAAATACTTTCTCTTATCAATTGCCTTGGCCATGTGTTTTGCCATGACATAGGAAAGGAACTAAGACAGGCGCTGTTTGTTTCTCAGTCTGAAATATAGAGAGCATCCCACAGTAAAAATTCATTTTGTTTTAAAGATCATCCAATGTAGGATTTGTAAGAAATTTATATTCCTCAGCGCATGACTTGAACCTCTCTTTGTTGTGATGGTGATGTAATTATAACCCCCGTCTGATTATGCCGTTGGAGTCTTAGCTCTTAGCCTTGCCTTGCTGTAGAATGGATGGCCTAATGCCAACCAAATACGTGCAAGGCAGTGGTGTTTTAGGAAACCAATCTGAGGACTAGGTGTGGGAAGAATTGGAGAAGACAGAAAATAAGGGGAATTTAGAAGCGAGTGCAAAAACATATATGTTTTAAGCCCTGCACTTGAGTGAGATGATCATGTTTTAAATCTCACTACGATCATGACTAGAGTTGCAAGTGGCTGACCATGAACCCATCAGCACAGAGTGATGTTAATCAGAAAAAGGAATTATTTCCTAAATGGACTGTTTGTTTAAGGGCTCACCACATGGGCATGTCCTCCTCTGCTCAAAGGGATCTTCCACAAGTTCAGCAGAATGAAAAAGAAATTCAGGAACATAGATTTTGTGGTTACCTCATTCACAATCTTTTTCAAGTTGGTCAAGTAGCTTATGGAATACGCATTACTTTTTATTCTTACTGTCTTCAGGTCCAAAATTGAGATATCTTCCTTCTTCCTCTTCTTTCTCCTCCTTTTCTTATATGACATCCAGGTAAGGGTTTAATTAGTTATCCAAACGGGGTTCCTTTAGACCCTACTTCTTGATTCCACCCTTGGTACTTGAGGGGTGTTTGGCCAGAAAAGCTCCGTTTCAAAAGTCTCTGTTACTGGGTGGAGAAAGAAGGGCTGAAGTCCATCCTGGGTTACGTCAAGGGGTGTCAAATTTGGCCTGCTCTTCTCGCTTCCTGTTGACTCCAAGAGAAAGGCTGCAGTTGGCGTCTTACAGTGAAAACCATGAAGCTCTGAGGCCAGACTGAATTACTAATCACTCCATGTCCTGCTCACTCTAACCACTTTCCAAGTGATTCAACCAACTGGCCAGGTCTGTGACTCAGCTTCCGAGGGGGAGCCAGCAGTCCTCACTGATTGCACACCCAGGCTTTCAACTTCTTAGGTTTGATCCAGCACCACCCCCGCAGGTTATCTCCCCTCGGACCTTGTCCCTCTCTGGACAGAAAGGCAGACATAGATGATGAAGTGTGTGTCTACGGGGGAGGGCCACCTTACCATGAGGGTTTGAGGGAAAGGGTTGCAAAAATGTCATCTTTTAGCAGTTGCTGTCACTACTTGGAACCGGTCACAAGTAGCTGGGTGTGGCAGGGTGAAGCCTTCTGAAGTTTGAAAGGAGAAAATATATTAGCAGGAAACACTAACTCTTCCCTTTTCTGGCTTCACTGTCAGTACATACAGTATTCCGTGTGTTTTTCAGTAACTACTGAAGGTTCTGGAAGGAGATGTCACTATGTTAGGGCAGTATAATTGCCCAGTTTTCTAAGCAATTAGATGAGTTTTTGCTGCCTTGCCTGCTCTCCGTGTCCAGTCACCATGAAAAAGGCCGAATTCAGTCAGGGCTGGAAACAAGGGTGGGAGTCTAGAAGCCACAGGGGAAGGAGCTTCCAGGAACTCCCAGTCTCATATGCAAATTAGATTAAACCACACTGCAGCCAGGGCTAGGGGGCGGGGGAGGGGGGGAGCAAATAATTCCCTCCCTCCCTTCTCATCTTAGCATTGTCTCCTGTGGGAATAGAGAAGCTGATTTCAATTTATTTCAGCTACTGCCTGGCTTTAGGAAGTACTATGCCTGTCAGTCCACCTTGCTTAAGCGAAGTCCTTACTCTGTAACGCCTTGAATTCTTAAAATAAGACGTGTTTAGTCTCTGAAGCAAATATTGCAAGCAACTCGCTCTTTTTTTCCTCCCCCAAAGAAGCTGAGTCTTTTGAATGGCTGGTGCCACCACATCCTCCAGGCGGTTTTCAAACTTGGCATGGAACTTTTAGTCATCTCTCATATTCCCTTTGTTTTGATTAGTCGACTCATGATAAGTTGACAACATTCAAATGCGAGAGCTTGAGGAGGAGGGTGGTAGGTAGGGAAGAAGTCCTTCAGCCAGCTTGTTTCCCCTTTAATTAAAAAGAAATGCATATCTATGTATATATAGATAGATTCTTTTTAAAAGCATGATTATGTCTGCATCGAGAGAATGAAGGTGAACTTGAAGATCACACCCTAGACCATGGCTTGGAATCTTTGAATGTGCTGCTGAAATCTTCTCTGGAAGGGTTGTGTGAGCTGCGCCTGGCTGAGAGTAAACATGCAGATTTCTCCTTTCCCAGGATGGGAGCACTGCTGTTCCATCCACAGAGCTGGGCAGCTGGGTGGTGGGCCTGGCAGATAGTGCGTGTTTGTCCTATTTATTTATTTGTGGATCTCTTACTATCCTTAAAACCTTTTTTACTCTGGAGCCAAAGCATGTCTGAATGGTTAACATGTCATTCCCCCTATGTTCCTTTCTTTCTCACTTCTCTACCTTTAAATTATAGGGTTAAAATCAGGCCTGCAGATGAAGAGATTTGTAAAAACACGTCCGTCATTCATCCCTTCTTTATTATTACTTACTGATTTTTTTTGTTGTTGTTATTAACAAGCTATTGGTTGAAGACCTTCTATGTTCTGGATGCAAAAATGTCTAGGGCCTTGTACTTAGTGTCCCAAATGGTTGCACATATTATAGTTAACTAGGGGAAACACATAACAATACAAATGATGACACACAAGCTACACAGCTTTCTATATGACAATTGTTATAGGATACCTCTTACGAGTTTAAAAAAAATATATGGACCCATGTGAGAGGTAAGAGAAGATTTCCCTAAGGAAATGATGCTTAAGTGGCGACACAAGGGACGAGCAAGACTTAAGGAGGTCTATAAAGGTGAGACAATGCTTCCTTTGAATGGTCAGAGGGAACAGCCGGAGTAGAGTGAGAAAGCCAAGTTGGTGCGTCTGGGAGGAAGAGGAAGGAGGGAAATGGTGAGGCCAAGAGGTGCCTGCAGTGCCTGGTGGTTCAGGACGAAGCTTGGTTTGGGGTGATGTGAAATCCATGTAGTTAACAATGGAAGCTGGAGCGGGACCGAAGAGGATGAGGAAGACAACTGGAGGCTCCTGGTGTGGCCTAGGCAACAGATAACGGAGGCATGTTCTAGATACTCAATGATGGAAGAGAGAGAAAGGAGTAGATAGCCTGAAAAGGAATGTAGCATGTAAATGGCACAGAATACGGGTGCTGAGGGGTCAAGTGGGTCAAGGATGACCTTAAGGTTGTTTTTTTTTTTTTTTGCCAACGAATATGGGTGGATAAGTGATTGTTAGAGGTGAAATGAGGGGAAGATGAAACACATATTTTGTAAAACCCTAAAGTGAATTAGTGGCTTATAGAATAATTCTGTGAGTCTGACCATCAAACCTAAGTTCTGGGTTAGAGATAAAATATTTATAAATGAGTTGCATAGAATCTGGACACCTAGAATAATTTGCTTATCTTCAGCACCCTTCCAAAAGCCTCTCTCTCCATGCAGGATAATACAGATAGTTCTGAGCTACTTCTGAGAGGCAAGTTCACGTCTCTCAGGGTTGAACTAAGGAGGTATGTGATTAGAAGTTCCCTATGGGCTCACGTATTTCTGTTCTCCTGAGAGAGGCCCCAACATTGCTGGTAATCATATTATTCTTCAACCTGTTCTCATTTTATTCGACTTCCCTCCTAAAGAATGCACTGCTATTTCATACAGATATGAGGAAACTGAACTGCAGGGTTTGATGACTTACTTAATGCCATGACACACAAGGTGAGAGCAGAGCCAGAGTTTGAACCGATTGAACTCTAGTTCTACAGGTCCACTCAAGCTGCCTCCATCTCCTCTGCTAAGGTTCTCAACTAACTGCTTAAATGTGGCACATCAATATGGTCCAGTGATATAGTCAGTTATTGGTATCATTGAGGAACAGACCTACCTGCCCACTATGTGGAGAACCATGTCTTTTACCTTGCCTGTCTCACTGAATATTTATGTAACAACAACAACAAAGTGATTGCAGTTATTGAAGCTGTTTTTGAGTTTGAGCATCTGGAGGCAGGTGTGACTCTCCTCATCAATCTCCCCACTTTGTTCCTTGCACTTATCAGCCACATGGACCCAGAAGGCACACGAGCTGATAACCTCGTGTCATTTTAAAAAAACGAGACAGAAGTCAAGTGTTCACATTTCCTCCTACTAGTCCAGTGTTGTGTTTTAATGCGTGTATGATGATTTAAATGGGAGTTGTCTTTGAGAGGCTCATACGTTTGAACACATGGTCCCTAGCTGGTAGTGCTGCTTTGGCAAGTTGGGAAACCTTTGGATGTGGGGTGTAAGTGGTAGACACAGGGCTGTAGAGGCAGGGCTTCTGGGTTACAGGTCAGCTCCAATTTGGTTTGGGTCTAAGGTCTCTGATTCTTGGCCAGTGACCAATGTGTGAGCAAGTCATTTTATACTCCTACCGTCTTGGACAGAAGCTGCTCTTGCGTACTGCCACACTGCCATCCCTGACATGAAACTATGAGCTAAAACAAACCCTTTCTCCATTGGATTTTGTAATGTGTTCTGATATAGCAGTGAGGAAGATATCTTACACATATAAACATATATTATCTATATAATAGATAAAAAGTATAGATGAAAATCCTATTCATTTTATTTTAACTTTTGATCCCAACAAACCTTCATGGGTCATTTTAAAGCTCTTTTTGAGGAAACTGATGAGATTGAAGGAAGGAAACCAGGGCAGGAAGGAGCCCCAGGTGAATAGGCCGTGGGTGGTTTGAGTCTGCACCCGCACAATGCAGGGAATCACCTAAGATACGCTAATGACAAACCATCCTCTTCACGTTGGGTGCTAAGGGTTCTGTCCAGAGGCCCATGTGTTACTGTGATCTCTCTGGAAACTCAGAGCGGGAAGGGGCTTCTCACTTCATTCTTTGCTTTGGTCCTTGGTCTTCATTGCTGCTCTTGTTCTGAACTATGTTGTCATACCAGCATTAATAGCTAACATTTGTTTACTGCGGTGTGCCACCGTGCTAAAGAGAGTTGTATGTATTACTTCACTGTCATTTTTAGAACCATGGAAATGCCATTCTTCTCACTTTAAGAACGGGAACATGGAATTGTAGAAGGCTGGGGCTTACCCGACGGGTGTGGTGCTTACAGATAGCCTGGCTGGAATCAGAACTCATGGCTGTCCTCTACCACCCAATCACTTATTCTTTACTGGTACACTCTACTGCCCATAGGATGAGTTGATTGGGTTACTAACAGTGGTGGAATGATGTCCATCAGTAGAAGTCATGTGGGAAGAATGACTAGCCGAAGTGTTAGGTGTACGGTGAGTTTGGAAAAACAAGGAAGCATCCAGGTAGGTTTATAAAAATTCAAATGTGTTTGTACAGTAAATGTGAGCCTGGAGTTAAATATGAATGATTTAGCGCTAGTCGGTTTTATTCTTTTCATAACCCATAGCTCTAGGTAACAAGTACATGCTGGATACTTTTCTGGACAAAATGGACGAAGGCCACAGTATTCGAAAAGGACACTGTTGTTTTTTTTCATTTTAATAAGTACACATAGTGTGTGTGTTCTCATATGTGGGGGTACACGTATGTACAGGTGGAGGTCAGAGGTTGATAACAGGTGTCTTCTTTGATCTCTATAGTATACCCAATTTATGTTATAAGATGTACATGATTCAAGCTCACATTTAAGATTAAGTGCTTAAAAATATGGGGGTGGAGAGGGAAGGTTGAGAGGGAGGACAGATTAGAATCTGGAGTACTTCTAAGTGGTGGAGTCAGAGAGACCTGGGTTTGAATCCTGACTGCTGTATATCAGCTCTGAGAACTTTGGAAAGTTGTCTTAGCTATTCAGAGTCTTAATTCTTTGACCTTTACAGTGGAGATAATGATTAGACCTTCTTCAGAGTGCTGCATCAGGCTATAGAACTGTGACTGTGATGCTCATAGCACTTCCAAGTTGTCAGCAGTTACTGTTATTGCGGGCCACTTTCTCTAAGGAGAGGCACTGGTAGATTCTCCATGGCATAATGTCATGTTCTCTACTCTGTTGGTCACATTCTATGGATCCCATTTGAAAGCCATTGAGATTTCTTTTGCATCTTCTTGTTATCTTGCTCCCAGTGAAAGAAACCTGTTTCCACAAGAGCAGCAACAACACGGGCCCCTGGAGGCTCATGGGCTCTACAGAGAATGCAGTTCCAAGAAGAAGAAAAGAATTCTGGAGATCAGTGACACCCTTCAGAGGGGGCCCAGATGTAGACCAGATGCGGAGAATGTGTGGGGACACAGTCTCCACGATTGTTATGCCACGACTTTCATCTATGTGGGCACGCAGAATATCGACTGATCTCACCGAGATGATTAAGAGTGACTTCAGGGTTCTGGGAACATTGGTGTAGGAGGCTGGGACTCAAGGGTGGTCTTGACAATCTTCCCAGTGGAGAAGAAGAGTTTCTATAGATGACAGACCAACTCTAGTCATGGATACCCACTTCACACGCTCTGTTGCATGCCACTGCTGAAGGGTACTCAGCTTAAACCCTCAGTGTACTCAGTGGAGGCAACTTGCAATGTCTGAATCTGCAGAGATCCGTCTCCAGTGAGCTTTTTCCATCCCTACTGAAGTGGATTTCAAGGTGACTCCGTCCTTAGTGATTACACCCATCACTTCTGTGGGCCGGTCTGAAGTTACCTGTTGAGCTGGAATTTCCCCCATCTGCTTCAGCCATCCATTTTGCATTTTAGTAGCCATGGTTTGTTCTTTTATGTTTTTAAGGATGATGCAGCTTCCTAGTTTTAAACAAGGTTAAAATCCAGGAGCGGACCCCTCTACAAAGAAGATGACCTCCCCCGTGCTGTCAGAGCCCTCTTTTCTCCATGCACTCTTTCCATACAGCCCATAGAGCATCACTGTGCCCTGGCTGCTGTGCAGATTTCCATTACAGCTTATAACCCCAGGATAGCCCCATCCTCATCCAGGTCCTTCGGACATGCCACTTGACTTTGCAAAGTAACTTCTCAGGAGTGGTTCAATTAAGACTAAAGGAGAGAGCTGCTTAAAGCCACAGGTAGTCCTGCCAGACTGTGCCCTTCTGAGGCTCTGGTGGCCTCTGCTTCCTCTGGAACTCGGCTCACCGTCTGGCTCCTTGTACGTTCCTCCTTTGTGAGGCCAACAATGCTTCACCCTTCTGACCTTTGTGCTCAATCATGCCTCCCTATGACCACAGCTGGGAAAGGGGCTCTGTTCTTAAAGACCTAGGAAGTGGGTGGACCCAGCCGGGGTAGTTTCTCTGCCTTTTGACTTAATTGATCCATTGCTGAAGAGTTACTTTGCAAAGTAAAGTGACATGTTCAAAGGACTTGGGCTTAAGATGTGGCTGACGTTGGGGCTTTCTATCTCTCATATTTACCAGCCTGCTCTAAGCCCATCCTCTCTCCCTCAGATGATTAGATGGAACGTGTACTTAAAAGGCACATCTGTATGAACTTGTTCTCTCTCCTTCTGCTTCCTTAACTCTTCTCTCCTTCATTCTCATAGAACCACACTGGGCTCCTAGCTGTTCCCTGAATACACTAGCCACAGCCCTGTCTGTGATACTCTGTGCTTCCTTTCCACTCTCCTGAAACGTTTTTCATTCAGGTAACTCCAGAATTACCTCCTTCAAGGCTATTCAAGGTTCTTCTCCTCAGATGGGAACCTTTTCTGAAGAGCTGATACAGGTACAGCCCTTTCCTTCCCAATTCAGTCTGTTTATTGTCTCACATTTGTGCTAAAAGATTTTTTGTTGTTGTTGTTGGAGACAAGGTCATGCTATTTAGCTCAGGCTGGCCCCCACCTTCAGCCCCTTTTGCTCAGTTGTCCCAGTTCTGGGATTATAGCACGTCTACATTAGGGCTGTTCATTTATAGTTTTTCTTTTTACTGTTGCTTAGAGCCTCTATTTTGAAAGATAGCTTTATTGATTACAAATCTAGGCTGGCAATGTTCCTTCCAGTACTTTAAAGATATAACTTTACTGCTTTCAGGATTGCCTTGTTTGTGGTAGGTCTTTGTCTTTATATAATTTGATGCTTTTATGATTTTTCTTTTCGTCATCCATGTCCACAAATTTTATTAGTATTTGTTGGATGTGATTTTGTTTCCTTTTCTTGGAGGTTATTCAGCTTTATGGATACATGGCTTTATATTTTTTCTCAAATTTTGAAACTATCCAGTTAATGTTTTTTTTTTTCCAAATCATTCTATGGTTCCCCCTTTTTATGTAACTCCAGTTAAATGCACATTAGTTCACACACCACCACCCCACACTTCATCTGCTGTTTCTCTCCTTTCATCCCCTTTTCTTCTCTCCGATGTTTAATGTAGTTCTATCACCATACCTTCTGTCCACTATTTCTACTGTATGTAACATGTTGTTAATATTAACCATGTATATTTCTCATCTACAACATTGTGTTTTTTAACTTTTTTTTATATTTGACTTATATCTTTTCGTGCTGATCACGCTTACATTTTCACTGCTTTCCTAAACATTGAACATTTATCATAGCTGGCCAGCGTCCTTGCCTGATCATTCCATCATGTGTGTTATTTTTGGGTCTTCTAATGACTACCTTTAGTGATCACACTTTCTTTGCATGTCTGTAGTTTTGATTTGATATAGATACTATGACTTTCATAGTTTTTAATTTTTGAGATTTTTTTGTTATTCCTTGTGTGTGAGAGCATGGAGGCCAGAAGCTGATGTCTACTGGTTTCCTCAGTGGCTCTCCATCTTCGTTTTTGAGACAGTGTCTCTCACTGAAGCTGGGGAATCATAGTTTTAGGCAGGCTGGGATTGCAGGGGTGAATGCCCATGTCTTGCTCTATACATGGGTGCTAGGGATCCAAACTCACCCTAACACGTCAAGTGCTCTACAAACTGAGCTGTCTCCTCCAGCTCATTTGTAATGCTACTTTGAAGTAACTTTGTACTGATTCTCCACTTTGGACACTTCTACTGATGCTGGGCTTGTCCTTGGCAGGTTGTCTCCCAGATGCATGCTCTTCTGAGCATCAGCTCTGTACTCTGTGTATTCTGGCTGATGAGGGGAGCAGCATCCAGTTTCCCTGGAGATTCTTCTCGGAACCCTTTTCTCTTGCTTCTCTGGCTTTTATAGTGTCCCCATATGCATATAATACTCCACGTTAGCAAGGGAGTAACTTTGGAAGTACTGGGGTAACTTTCTGGAAGCACGAAGACACTTTTCCGTTTAGTTTTCTGCTGTTCCAGTTGTACCCACTTTGGGCTCAGAAAGCAGAGCTTTGCCCCCTCAATTCAGGGAGAGAGCAAAGTTGTCTTTGGGACCTTCCTTCCTGCCTTGTGGTCTGGAAACACTTTTGACTTACTAAGTTGGGTCACTTGTTTATTTCTCTACTCTCAGAATTGATTATTCTACTATGCCAGTTGTCCAATTTCTGACAACTGTTGTTTCATGATATTCTGCCCAGTTTTTTAATTGTTTGAGATGAGAAGTTAAATCTGGTCCCTGTTACTACTTCCTTTTGCCTTGGAGCACAACTTTTGAGGGCTGTTTATTCTAAGGCTGCTTTTCCTCACATCCCTGGCTTGGAGATTGGCTTCCAATGCCACCTCTGGCTCCTCTGGAGCTGGCTGCATCTTGGTTCTCTTTGTTTATTTGAATTTGGATCCCCTCCACTGGATTCTGATTTGGTTCATCTTCTAGACTCTTTATTTCTGAACATCTCAGTTGAGGGATTCACAGACTTGCTTAGGGACCTGGATCTTCCTCTGACTCAGCAATCCTGCCTCCTTTGTTGTGCATGGAAGCGGGTTATTATCCATTTAAACATTTTCGCAGTAATTGAATAGGTGAAAATGTAATCTCACTCTGACTTGTGTTTCTTTCGCTACTGATGAGGCTGAATTTTTCCCCCCAACATGTCCTGTTTACAATTCTTCTTTTATGAGCAAACACAGTCCACTTCAAATGTTCTATTCCTTTTTTGCGGCCTCAGAGGCTCAGGACTAAAGCCTTTATTTCTACTGTAGTTTAGATAGAGTTATAGGACAATTGGTCATGCCAGAATCCCAGTGTGTGCTCTCTCTAGCAAATGCAGATCTCCTTTCAGCTGAAAAAACTTTATCCCTTGAAGTCCTAAAGAGTCCCCCCATCCTTTACTTCAGTTCTAAATATTCAAGGCTAGACAAAGGAGAGAGATATTTCTTATTGATTTCTCTTCACATCATTTTACCACTCAAGCGCAAGTGTCGGGAGCAATGCCTAATCACTGAACTCAATTTCCTTTAATTAATTTTTGTACTGAAAGTATATTGGCATCCCAGTCTAAATGAAAGGGAGATGAAAATATTTCAAGTAATGAATCCAACAAATTAAAGAGAGTGATAAATGAAGGATCTGGTGTCAGACCCATTGGTTAGGACTGCTAGATGGACCGGTGACAGCTGGGAGCTGGACCAGCTGTAGGTTCACAATTGAAGCACAGGCCTAAATCAGACCCACATTTATAGCTGTCCACCATTGCTCAAAGTTCCCTCTGCTGCGCTACTCACAAACAGAGCAACTGATATTCACGCTCTTACTAAAAGTTGCTTACTTATTCACTTCATTTTTGTTCCATGATGTCTTGAATACATGAAAGATCATGTCTATGGCACCACCCTGAGCCCACCGGATCTTTCCTGAAGACTCTGGTCATCTCTACACCACGCAATGTAACCATCCTTTCATTTTATCCAGGAAGACTGTATTTTCTCCTCCTGATGTCTTTGTAAAAGATGAAATGAAACTATGCTCAGATATGACAACTGAGGAAATTCTACCTTTTTAGCCCTATGCTGGCTTCATGTTAATGTCGGTACTTGATGATTTATAGTTTTCTCTGGTCTAGATAAATGAGAACAGTTTCTTAGTGATGTGTTGTATTTATATATAATTTACTTGCTAGTGGGTTTTTTGTTTTTTTGGTCAGAGGAGCAAGATATGAATACATACCTGCTCTTTCTTGCCTTTCCAATTGGAGTCTCAGATCAAGGAGAATAGACAGAGGATCAGTGGATTAGGTCAACTCTCTTACTGATGAACTGGAGCAGGTGACATTTTTTTTATTGGCGAAAGAGAGTATGTTAGCACTTCAATCCTGTACAGGTAGATTTTATGTCCATTACACTGTCTGTTCCCAACCCAGTTCCCATATGGGACCCCTGATATTAGACAGAGAGGAAGTAGAAAGGATCTGAATAAAGTATGTTCAGTTTCTTATCCTAAATTCCGTAAGCAGATTATTCACTCTCCCTATAACATGAGGAAAAAGAGGAGGAGAGAGTTAAATCCTTGCTCAAGGTCATGTCAACAATGGAGACCGTTTCCACTAACAACAACAACGTCTGTGCTGATCTTGAGTTAGTCTATGGACCACATTCACGCTCCACCTAAGAGTTATCTATTCTTTCCTGGGGAGGAAGCAGTGAGATTGGTGTTTGTTATCCTAGTTTCAAAGCCACTTGGCAGTGATAGAACCTCTCCAGCCTTAGTTTTCTTTCTTGTGAATTAAAGATGTCACTACCAGCCGTCTTACCTGACTCCTGAGAACCTTCAGTAAACGAATACATAGGAAAGTCCATCATAGAAAAAGCAAACCATTCTTCAATGTGTTTATAGTAGTCAGTCACTGCTCAATGACAAAAGTCTGCTTGGAGAAAATAGGGACAGATTACTCACAATAGCTCCCTTATGTGAATGCTCTCTTAGGTGAATGGCCTGCCACCATGCAATGGCTGAACGCATATTCTTTAAATATACATTTTCTTTCTATGCTTCCCCCATGTTCCAGACCATTCTTTGAAATAGTTACAACAATCACAAGTGATGTCTTTTTATAATTATTGTTTGTGTGTGTGTGTGTGTGTGTGTGTGTGTGTGTGTGTGTGCGCATGTGTGTGTGCACGTGTATGAATGTACATGCCACGGTGTACTAGTAGAGGTCAGAGAACAACTTGCAACAGTGGGTGGTAGCCTTGCATCACAAGAGCCCTTAGTCTTGAACTCAGATCATCAGCCTTGACAGCCGGCACCCTTACTGGCTGAACCATCTCACCTGCCCCTGAAGTGGTCTTGATTCTCAGTTCACAGTTGGAGAGGTATATTTATGAATGTCTCATATTCAAGTTCATGTAAGCTTTGCAGCTTAGCATCTACAAAACCGTGCAAGAGTTGGCTGCTTTTGTTTCTTGGAAAATGAAGTTGTAAGAACCATAGACATAGGCACAGGAAGATAGGGAGCCAGGAACTTAACTCTTCTTATCACTGAGGGTCCCATGGAGGGCAAGTGCCTGGATAGGGAAGACGTGGTTCATAAAGAAGCACTTGGTAGGGAAAGTTAAGTTCTGGAGATCAAAATAAAGCAAAGGGATCCTGTCTCTTTTTGTGTGTAGCTGATACTCTCCTATATCTGCTGTGCTGCTGCTGTCGTTGTTGTTGTTTATTTTGTTTTTGGGACTGGGTCTCACTCTGTCTCACTTTATAGTCTAGGCTGGCCTGGAATCACTGTACATCCCAGGCTAGCCCGAAGTTCAAGGTGGTCCTCCTGCCTGAGCCTGGTAGGATCATAGACGCCACATATGCTCCTACTTCCACTCCAACTCACTCTGTAGTCCAGGCTGGCCGCAGGCTCCTAATCCTCCTCGCTGTGCCTGAGGTTACTGGTGTGTAGGAGCACATCCATCGTAGTTTAGCATCCTCTCTCCCTGAGTTGGCATGGATGGTGATTCTGACTCCTCTCATAACACAGGCGGGGGAAGCCAAGGCTTGCCATGCCCAGCTGTGCCTCTCTCCCGGTGTCACTGGGCCACTACTCTTTCCTGGACCTATCCCTGGGAATCCTGCACAGGGATGGGCAAGAAGTCTCTTCTCTGCTGTACTTTGGGGAATTGAATACAGTAGTTGCATTCCATTCCGGCTTCGCCTCATTAAGAGGTCTCTATAGATTAATTCCCAAGAGATCGAATCTTGTTACTTTACTGTGGCAAAGTGAAATTAGTGTAAAGTAACAAGGAGCCAGATTAATGTGACCCCAGGAAATAATCCATAAAAAACTTATGAGGCCTTTAGCAGGCTGTAAATTGGGTTTCAGACATGGTGAGGGGAGGGGAAGAATCATGTTAAAAAACAATCGGTTTGTAATGAATAGGGAGAATATTTTAGCACTTCGAAACAGAAGGAAACACCAGAGTAAATAACTCGGGGCACCCAATGGCAATATTTTCTAACATGTGTAAATAATTGAAATTGTGATTATAATCCTAACTGAATTTTTCTTGCTTTATAGCTGCTGGGAATTGTATTGTTCATTAAACATCCCAGAATGCTAAATCAAAAGAACAAAGGAGAAGTGGAAGGCAGAAGAAAGAGATGGAAAGAGAAAAGGATCTTGTCTGGAATGATGGGGTGTCCAGCCTGCTCTGCGTGCAGTGCCGGAGGGTCAATGGTCCTGGGCTAGTTGGTGCAGGCTGCTGGAATCATACAAACATTCCCAGGTCAGGGCAGTCATAGTAGAGCCTAAAAAAGCAAATCAGCAAGCAATGAGGTCCAAGTAATGCTTTTCTGGGATAAACAAGCTTAGCTTTTGAAAGTGAGGAGAAGTGGTTTGAAGGCTAATATGCTATTTAAACACGTTTTTCTTTCTTTCACACGTCACATTCGTTCTGTAGTAAAAGTTTAGAATGGGGTCACACGTCTATGCATGTAAACATGTGTGTGTGTCACATACACATATATCATGAAACCATTGCCCAAAGAACTTAAATATATACTGAATGTCATTATAGTAAGTAAACACTTAATAAAAGCAGCAAAGGAA
The DNA here is from genome assembly GCA_902168415.1 of Peromyscus melanophrys. NCBI lineage: Eukaryota > Metazoa > Chordata > Mammalia > Rodentia > Cricetidae > Peromyscus > Peromyscus melanophrys. The sequence continues at coordinate 32,714 of CABHPR010142138.1, forward strand.
GAAATAACAAAGCTGCAAAATGCAGCCAAGAACATTTGTCTTTGCTGTTTCAGGAGTGGAGATTTGAAAGATCCTTAGAAGTCATACTCCGACGGGCCCTGTGTCATGACATTAGGTCATGATATAGTCAATCCGGCTGTGTCAAGCATCCTGGGACCTTTACATCTGTGTACCTTGCTGTATCTTTTCACTCTCCTGAGGCTTGTTCTCGCAGCCTAGCTCTGCAATGTCTTTGAGGCTGATCTGCAGAGACCACATGTTGTTCTGCATCTTCAAGGTCAAGAATAGGTATGTCCAGAAGGTCAGGAAACATCAGGCCCATTTTATAAAAGATACAGGCAGCCTGGGGTGAGGGATGTAGACAACTGGAGACTTGAAACAAATGTGTACTTACCTATACAGGGTGCTGACTTTGGACCAAAAGAATATTGCCACCCAAGTGTAACTCAGTTCCTTGGGTTTACTTATGGAATTCTGGGTAAAGGGTCTGTTGCAGGAGCTCTGGTCACCCTTGTACAGCCATGTCATCAAAACAACCCGATTCCAGAGTGGATGATGATGTCCCCATAATCGCATAGAGGGAAGACCTTCAGTTATGTATTCTCTAGTACTTCCCAAGACCATGTGCAGTGGGCCAAAATTACAAACAGCTGGAAGGGGGCACCGGAGGGAGGGAGTAGCTGGAGAGTCCGTTAAGGGCCTAATGAGCCTCCCTACCTCCTCTTTCCGTGAGAGAACTTCAACAGGCCCCAGCTTATTGAAGATCTCTGGAGGGATATCACAGCTGCTCCGATTAAGACAATAATGGCTGAGATGTTAGGACAGAGTTCATAACTGGGAGACAGTCCGAAGGCCATGGTACACCCAGGCTCAAAGGCAGGGGATAAAAAATTTAGCCTTCTAGGCTGCTTGGAGCCAGGGTAAACTCTAACTAGGATCTGTGATGCCATCTGTCAATTATACAAGAAGTATCTGAGGCAGAGAGTAAGAATCAAGTTTCTTTGTCTAAAGGCGCTGAAAATCCCAGGCCATCTCCCCAGCCCTGACTGCCTGCCTGGGGAGTATTTTGAGCTTAAGCAAGAATTGATATGTTCCCTCTACAATCCTCACATTAGTGTACTAGCTTAATGCAATTTAACGTAATCCAACCTCTGAAGGCAAATATTTCTAAAATTACCCAGGACGGGACATAGGTGAAAATAGCTAAAACAACTCTGAAAAATAAGAGTAACAGGGGTTCTTCTTGCAGAATATATCCTATATTATGTTATATATATATATATATATATATATATATATATATATATATATGTATGTATTATGTAAAGGGATATAGCATTTGACAGGTAGACAGAAAAATAGATCATAACAGGCAAATCAGATCCATGTTGTGATCTATAGGAAAACTGAATACATGGTAATGCAGATAGCCCCAATGACAAGGAAAGAAGAGTAGTTTTATTTGTAGGTCACTGAAGAAGAAAAAATCATTTATCATTTAGAAAAAAGTTATTGAAATTCTCAACACTTATCATGTAGTAAAGTCTGTAAAAAAGGTGTGTGCAAGTGTGTATATTGAATTAAACTACATCTTAAAAAGATACAACTTGGTTACAAACACCTTAGGAACTGTGCACTTTGCATTTACACATGCATATGGTATGCAGCATGATGTTTTTAGGTAGATGTATATCAAATGCATTAGCTCACATACTTCCTTGTGGTTGGAACACTTACTGGTCTACCATCCTCACTCTCAATGTATAGAATTCATTGTTACTGCAGTCACCATGATGTAAGTAAAATGGTTCTCTTGAACTGACTCCTTGTTGAACTGAAATTTTATATTCGTAATTTTGATGACTAATTTGTACAATAAAGTGTTGAAGGTAGTTAGTTTGATGAAGATATTTTCCCATAACAGGTATTAAACATTTCACAAAGCAGCAATTATTAAAACAGGGAGACCAAGAGATCACTGGAGAATGAAATGTGAGAATTGAAAGTGTATAAAACATGGCCGAGAGGTCAGATGTAGTAGGTAACCTGGCTCACAGACTTCCTCAGGGTGAGCAGCAACAAGGTCAATGTGGGAGGCGTTTGTGTGGCCTCGTCTCAGAAATCAGTGTCACTTTTGATGTGAATGATTGGCCATGCAGTCACAAAGACCTGACCCGATTTAAAGGGAGGCTGCATGGACATTTCTCTTTCTGGGAAACAGGTAAGATTCTACAATAGCATGTGAGGTGGAAGAGGTCACCGTCCTAATTAGATAAGTTGCTAGAGTGGGAGATCGGGGCAGCAATGCTCTTCGCCTGGGAGTCGTCTGCACTCTGTTTCTTAGACTGCTTTCATTGTGTCTTACGTTTGTACCCCTCCGAACTCTCAAATGTGACCTTAGATGTCACCTTTGCTGCCCTGTCATTATCTCGGGACAAAGTTCTTGAACACTAATGGCGGTATTATTTTGTGAAGTCTTTTGGGGAAAAAAATGCTGCTTGTAATTTCCACCAGGGTAAAAGTGATTCCGAACCTAGTCTCAAGCAAACGATGTAAGGACTCGCGTGGAAAACACACAGAACACTGGGGTTTTGATAGTTTTAGGTAATACAAATGTGAGGAATTGTAAAAGTAATTTCGAACATGCCACAGAGTCACATATGCAGTCTTCCAGAAATTTCTAGATGTGGATTGGCCGCAAGAATTTCTGAGGTTTCTCCACATTGTTTGAGGACTTCAAGACCAGCCTCGCTCCACAAAACCTAAATCACGATCCTGTTAAATGCGTGGCCTGGGACTTTTGTATCATGGGTTCTTTGACTTCAGCTTCAAGAAATCCCCTTTGTTCACTATAGCAGGACTTCACTCCTCCCATCTGACTTTACCCAGCCAGCTAACTATAGCTTTGCTCTGTTATGGGGTCCTGGGGTAACATCAAACAATAACCAAGCAAGCAGCCTGGCTTACATAGCCTGCAGAAACTGCCAACTTCTAATTTCCGTCCTGTATCACAGGAATCAACTATTCCATGTCATGTCGCTAGTCAATTGGAAAGGGGACAACTTTGACAAAAATTTATGGAAAGTAAGAACTTTCGTTCCCAAGTAATCTTAGCAAGTGTGTTTTATAACAAGCAGCTGCTTCCTTATCAGAAATGAATTTGTAAAAGTAACTTCTCCTTGGTGGGATCCTGATGGCTTCGTATAATCTATCTCATGGCCTATGGTACACATGGGCTCACTAGATTGGGAAAGAAGTCTTTCAGCTCAAGGCCAGAAAATGTTCAGTACCAAATAATACTGCTTACTCTCTATATCCTAATGCAAATAAATAATGTCAGTGCAGGAAGTTTTGAGAGGGTACAGACTTTTAGCCATATTTGTCCACTCATCAAGAAATTTAAATAGGAGAACCACAGCCTCTTAGATAATGAGAAGACAATGTCTACAGGTCTAGGTGGATGCTAGGTACATTGTCTTGAGCTACAGTGTCTACACGTATAGGTGACTAACTGCTTTGTTGAATAACAATGAGAAAGAAAGAAAATAAGGATTTAGAATGTGTTAAAAAAAAAAGTGAAGCTAGAAGAAATTTTGTAGCACAGTAGATGTTTTCATAATGAGACACTGTTATATTAAGCTTCTCCTAGGAGCCCCGGCTTTTCCTACCAGGTCATGGGCATTTTAGGGTAAAGGGCTATTTGGAAAAGTTTTGCTTTGGTTCTTTACATTGAACACAACAATTATACTTCTACAAAGATCACAACTCCTGCTTGTGGCTGAACCTTTGATGCTACATTCCTTTTTGGTGTGACGACCCTGCAGAACATGGTAGTTCCTTGCTTATGTACCTGACATCTTTTGCGCAGTTGTTGGATGGCAGTGTAGGCAGGCTGAGCAGATGCATTTTGGAATGAAGGAAGGAAGCAGGCAAGACTGTGTTTCAACTCCTTCTCCACACTCCACAGAGGGTGAGGAAATGCAATTGCAAGAATAATAAATGTGATGAAAAAAAGTCCTTACAGAGTGCTTTCCCAAGGCACTTGGGACACTTTGAAGATATTAATTAATGCTCGTTAAAGTCCTATGGGATAGGAAGGGGGCAAGGATTATTAACTTGTTTTATAGGGGAAATGAAGCAAGAGAGCTTTAATAAACTCCCTGTATCAAGCAGTAATTATGGAGGAGAATAAAGTGTCAAATCCCAAGCCTCTTTTTCTCAGGGCCCTGCTTAAGGAAGCAGAGTCAGATTGGACCTGAATTGCAGCCTCAAGTATATTTCAGCCAGCCTTGCACTTATTTCTACTTTCCTATCTTGGCCCTGAGAACAGGTGTTCTAAGGCATTTTTACATGGTTCAGCCAAGCCCTCCGCTTCCCTCCTCTCTTACAGACGAAATCACCTCCTATTTCACAGAGATTCTTGAAGCCATATACGGTGAACTCTCAACCTCCCGTTGCTCTGATTCAAAATTTATTTTTATCTTCACCCGTGTTCTGCTTGTTCCCTGTCCTTGTTTCAGAATCTTATCTCCTTTAAACGTTGAGTCTGTCTACCCATCTTTGGGATTGTATGCATTACAGCCCTCTGGCAGGGGCAAGGGGACTTTCCACCCACTGCCACCCCCATCCCTCATATCTTTAATCTCTCCTTTTCCCGCAGCTCGTTCCCATCAGGCTAAAATTGGTCTGAAAACTCTCCTTCCCTAAAAATACTTTTTCTTGGCCTGCGTTTTCTTTTGTGCAACATCCCTATCTCTCTCTTCCTGTGATTGCTAAATCTCTGGAAACGGCAGCCTGTGTCCAGCTCCTCCAGGCTCTTTGCAAAGATCATCTGGGCTGTTCTTGTTTGCCTGAGAGAGAGCTGGAGCTTGGACCCAAACTGCCTAGATCCAAACCCAGTTCTGGCAAGACCGATTCTGTCAGTAATCTGCTATGCCCACAGAGTGATTGCTAGTGCCTCGGTTTCTTCACACATGGATTTACATCCTTGCAGTTTGTAATGTCTCTGCTTGGAGAGGTGGACCCTGTGTTTTGTTTTCAGATTTGAATGCATGCCTGAGATCATGACTTATCTTTCCCATACAATTCAGTTGAGTTTGGACATTGTATGAGGAATGGCTTGCATTTTGGAAATTTAGACTTTTTTTAAAAAATAATTCTAACAGGAGGTGAAGTAAACAGAGTAACCACCACAGCAATGTGAAGCAATGTGGAAAACACATCCTTGCATTGTGGGCTGGCTGCCACTCATAGCTTTTCGGTTACTATCTTGTGCCCACAAGATAGGATGATTACTTGGGCCTTTGGAGAAGCAAATTTTGTCAGACTTGAAGTAAGGCTAAAGCAATAATTAATTTCTCAGTTACTTGGAGATCTTTCAGCATTTCTTTCCTATATTTGGTTTTAAAATAACTGATTGAGTGCATAACAGAAGTCTTGATGTATTATGGAGATCCACTGCTGGATGGTAAGGAAATTGTTCTGTCCCATGGAAGACAAGAGAGAACCAGAGGCCAGTGAATGCTATTGGTAACAAAAAGACATCATTAGATTAAAAATGGAGTTTGATACCATTTGTAATGAGAGCTTGTCATTCAACTATTAAATCAAAGAGGGAAGGAGTCAATTGTTTCCTATGATTAGTGGCCAGCAGGCAGATGCTCATTTCTCAAATATCAGGGGAATGCCTTCTAAACTAGACATCAGGAAGGAAACCCTGTTCCTAATAGAGACATATCTCTATCACATAAAGCAGTCAGTGGGAAGATGAGGCAGAGGAAAGGAGATTATAATGTAAGTGGTCCACACCCCGGTCAAAAGTTAAATAACATTGGCTCATTTGGTAAAGTGCTTGCCCTGAGTTTGATCCCTAGATCCCACATTCAAAGGCTGGACATAGGACAAACATTTGCATTCCCACAGCTACAGAGGTAGAGACAGGAAGATCTCAGGGCTTGCTGAACTGCCAGCCTAGCCTACTTGGCAAGCTCCAAGACAATGAGAGATCCATCTCAAAAATAAGGTGGTTAACAACTGGGGACTAACATCTGAGACTGACCTCTGGCCTCCACATATGTGGGCATACAGGCGCATGTGCAGCTATACATGTACACACACACACACACACACACACACACACACACACACACACACACTTAAATTACATTGAAATGTTACCAGTAGCCATAAAAAAATGAGAGTAAGAAATAAAGAATCAAACAAAGAATCAAACATCACAAATGAAAGGTTCTGGCTGAGAATGGGGAATGTAACCATGACTTACAAAGTCTTGTGGAAATGGCTGTAAAATAGTCCATGTGTGGGTCTCAGTGACCTTGACATAAGTACTACCAACTCAAGAGCCCAGTACGCCTTCAACGGGCTTTTCAGTTCCAAGACTCAGTCCAGATCTCAAGTGTGCCATGATTGTATATTGCAGACCCCACTCTGCAGCTGGCTTTATGCTTGTCTTCCTTCCTTATGCCTTACTGAGGGTCATGGAGACTAATTGGATGTCTGGCTTGGTTTGACCTTCAGACATACCTTGCAGACAGAGGAGGTGTTCCTTTGAGGACAGCCTAGCTTTCACCCTGCTCCTGCCTTCTCCCTGTGGATGGTGGCAGCTCTCACAGTCTGAAGCAGCTCACCTTTGTAAGAAGGATTTTCTCAATGAAATTGGCAGTTTTATGACAAAATAGGCAGAGTTTATGAGGGAACAAAGAACCACTTCTTCACCAGTAATACAGGCGTGGAGCAACTTTAGAATGCTTGGCAACTGTTTTTAAACATGGCACTGGGAAGGAAGAAGAAGAACAGCTTCTGAGATCATTGTTTTTCTTCGGTGCACTTGCTGCATTTGCTCTGCTGGAATCCGGATTCAAACACGAAGCAGAGAAGCAGCGTCTATGCACCCCTTGTGTACCATTTGTCTTCGCGCATGTTACACACAACGGTGCCGTGGGGCAGAGGCAGGGTGTATCATTGTCCCTCTCCATTCAGAGAAGGAAACTGAGGACCAAAGGGTTAAATAATGTGAAACAGATGATATAACAAATTAGACAACTCTAATTACAGGTTTAATCTATCCTGGTCTAGAGTACATTTTTCCCATAGCACTAAATACACTTATGTATCCAGGGCACCCTTGCTCTTTAGAACTTTTAGAACAAGGATTTTATGAATTTCACTGATATGAACTATATGACAGATAAATGTGCCTTCAAGGGAAATTTTCCAATTGAATGTGTTTGTGAATCAGCTCCCAGATCAAGATGTGAAGTAGCCTTGACCTCCTTAGAAATCCCCGAACTAGGCATGATCTTTACTGGGGGAGCTACAAATAGCTTAACTTCTATCACTAGATTACTTTGTATACAGATGGACTCCTGTAATCTTGTTTCTGGATGCTTCTACTCAGTTTTATGCTGATAATATTAATTCAGAATTTACATGTAATCAGAGATTGCTCATTGCTCTATAGTACTTTAGGATGTGAAAATCATTTAAAATATTATGAATAATCAGGATTGTTCATTTATTTTTAATTAATTAATTAATTAATTTTACATCCTGGCTGCAGTTTCCCCTCCCTCCTCTCTTCCCATCTGTTCCCACCTCCCAATCCACTCCTCCGTTTCTGTTCAGAAAAGGGCAGGCCTCCCATGATACATCAACACAACAGGGCACATCAAGTGGGAGTAAGAGTAAGTGCCTCCCCATGATTGTTCATTCTGACCATTGTCAAGTATTCCAGGGTTTGAAATTCATTCATAATGCTTTTGAGAGCTGGTGATGTTTTCATTCTCACTGCTGTGTTGTATTCCAGGGGAGGAGATTTGCATCATTCATTCACTCCTCAGTTTTTGAAATGCCTAGAAGTTTCCGGCAGTTTGTGATGGAATGACAACTCTCCAAAGATGACCTCATTCTGTCGCTGGATGTGTTTACCTTAGGAGGCAAAGGAGATTTTCACAGAGGGCATTAAGTTGAGGATCCTTAAGTGGGGGCATTTCCTGCATTTTTTCCCATAAATACCTATGAGAGGAAGGCAAGGGAGTCAAGCCCAGAGAAGGGGATGTGATAGAAGTAAGAGGCAAGTGCAATCACGTGCCTTGTGTCTGGAAACGGCAAGGACACCAATCCACCCTTGGCTTCTCCAGAGGGACAGAAGATCTACTGACTCATGATTTTTTTTTATTTTTACCCAGCAGACACACTTTAGAACACAGAACTCAAAACTATATGAAAATATATCTGTGTTGCTTTAAGCCATGAAGTTCATTGTTACACCATTGATGGGAAACTGATACAGCATGCTCATGGGAAGGGCCACATGGAAAAATCCTAGTACATGTATTTTGGTATCGAACAGCCATATCCTCCAAGGGAGATGGCTGAGTCACAGGGTGTGAGTATTTCAGCTGCAGGTGATAATGCCAGATAAGTTTCCCGTGTGGGAGCACTTAGATGCCCTCCCATGGGAAGGGATGAGAATTCTGACTCTTCACATGTTTGTCAACCTTTGAAGTCTGTCTTGGTTAGAAAGAAATTCTCTGATTGTATAGTGGTATCACTTTGCAGTTTCAACTTGCATTTTCCTGATGCTGACTAACATGGCTAGGTACTCTTTCAAGTATTTCCTGGACATTTAAATATTGAGATTCAAGGGTTTAGCACTTCCTTTCCTTCCGCTGGCTAGCTACCTGTCCCAAATGCGTTAGCTGTAGAATTCTACGCAGATGCATTCTACTGAAATGGTATCCTGTACATCAAACGTTCTCTTCTCTGTTGTTTCTCACTAGTCTCCTATTCCTTCAGTTGCCCAGAGGGAGACACTTCATAAACTCATTCTTAGATGTGACTCATTGTAAGAAGTTTACATTTACCATTTTTTAGAACTGTGAAGTTTTAAAGGACAGTTTTTAGTCTAACTTAATGAGAGTAGCCAATGACTTTCTGATGGATTTAAATCCCATCTCACAGTATGAAATCCAAACCAGACACTATGGATAGACAGATCATCAACCGTGGAGGAGAACCTATAGCTATTATTTTTCTAAATGCACACAGTATTAAAAAGACTCCTAATGCCTTTTTATACCCATAGATTGATGTATCGCTCAGTCTTCATCAGAGAAGCTTCAAGCATTTGCAGTGGATGGTTATTAACACAGAGATCCCTAACTGGTCCAGGGGTAGGAAATAAGAGACTACCGGATGCTCAGGCCTACTGGAACATATACACCACATCTCTTCCCAAGGCTCAGGGATCATTGCAAAGAAGGGGCAGAAAGATTGTAAGAACTAGAGCCAGTGGATGGCTACAAGGACACAATGTCTTGTGGAAACAGCAGAGGAGCTGGACGTATGAACTCACGGAATGCATGAAGCCTATGCAAGCCCACATCAGGTAAAATCCCAACACAGAGAGAGGAATTGAGGATAAAGTTCCATCGTTAACCGAGGAACTATTGGCCTTTGTTAGCTGCTGGGAGAGGGAGAGCCCGTTTTCTTTAAGAGAACCAGGCTCCTCGAGAACGCCACACAACCCAAGATTTGTTGGAAGCACAAATTCTTGATGTAGGGGTGCTTTACAAGATTTACTCCTAAGTATTTCGTTTTTGTAATTATTTATTGCAAATGCTATTTTCAACAATTTACTTTCTAATTTTATATTGTTGACCTTTCATTGCTTATCAGTTGTAATATTGATAAACTCATTTATTTGCTTCAGGATATTTTAAAAATATATTTATTGAGATTTTTCTATTTATACAGTTTTTTCACATTTAAACAGGAAGTTTAGTTTGTATTTCATCATTGGATAGGAGCAATTTTAATTCCTTCTTTTCAATCTGTAAGTTTATTTTTGTTCCTTTAATAATACCCTACTGGCTAAGACCTTCAATACAATATCAATAGAAGCAGTGAGATGAAATCCTTGTCTTGTTTCTGATCTATGTAGAAAAGCAGTCTGACTCTTGGTATATTAAATATTGCATCAGCTCTAAAATTGCTAGAGACACTTTATGAGTCTGGTGGAATTCCTTGTGTTCTTATTTGCTGAAATTTTTCTTTTAGTTTGTGAATGGATGTTAAATTTAGGCCATAGATTTCTTTTGCACATTTTCATTGGCTTTTATTATCAGAGTTGATGCTAGTCCCACTAAATGTATTGGCAAACATTCCTCCTATTCAAGGAGACATTCTGCCTTTTGTGATTTAAGCACTGTGAGATCAAGCTTGGGACACCTCACCACTAAAACCATCTGGACCTGGAAATTTAATTCTTGATGATTAAAAAAAAACAAAAAACAACTAAATTGCTTCTGTGGGATGGTTTATGCTACTTGTTATCTTGAACGAGCTTTGGTAATTTGTGGGTTTTGGAAGCTGGTCCCTTTCCTAAGTTAAAACATTTACATACACAGCCTTATCATAATATGCCACCACAATGGCCATTGTGTCTCAATGGTGTCTCTTGGTCACTCTGCTGACCTTTTGCACTTTTGCTCACTCTTTTTATAACCTGTTCATTTTGGTAGAGATTTATAAGCCGTACTGATCTTTTTAATAACGTTGAACTCAGTTATTCTCCTGACCAGTTTTCACTTTTCCATTAACACGTTTTTTTTTTTTTTTTTTTTTTTTTTTCCTAGATTCACCTTTGCGTCTCATGGTCTTATGATGGAAGTCTTACTGTTCATTCAGGATCTTTTCTTCCTAGCTTGGCATCTCATGCTGTAAAACTTCCCTAAGCACTGTTCCAGGTGTATAAAGCAAACTTTGATATGCTGTAGTTTCGTTTTTGTTCAGCTTTTAAACATTTCAGACATTTAAATGTCTTGTTATATTTCTGTAATTAATTTATAAATTCAATTCAATTATTTTTGAAGGATGTAATTTGTGTTACTGATAAGCTCATGAGTTGGTTTTGTAACCAAGGGTATTATTATTTGTCTGGATGAATGCTTCGTGCAATTTGAAATAAACTTTTTTGTTGTTTCTATTTTGGTGTTATTTGGTTCCTTATCCTTAATCGTTCTCCGTCTCCTGAGAGAGGAACATTATTACACTCCCCAGGTGTAGTTGTGGGTCACACTGCTTCACCTTTTTGTTTTGCCATTTTCTGCTCTGTCTCTCACAGCTCTGTAAGGTAAATGCATATTTATAACCATTAGCTCTTCTTGGTGAGTTGACCCTCTTATCACTTCTTCATGTGTGTAGCTTAATTTTTCATCGGTATAAGGAATTGAAAAGTAAGACTAGTACATCATGGATTCTTTATTCTATACTTATTCTTGATTAAATTTTGTTTTTCTACATAGCTAATGTACAATGTTGTTGATTCTTTATGCTTATTGGCTGACACTACTTCCTGTCTTCGTGCTTATTGGCTGACACTACTTCATGTCTTCATGGTTATTGGCTGACACCACCCACACATGTCTTCATGGTTATTGGCTGACACCTCCCACTTGCTCATGTCTTTATGCTAATTGGCTGATGCCACCTGCTTGCTCGTGTCTGCATGCTAATTGGCTGACACCACCCACTCATGTCTTCATGGTTATTAGCTGACATCACAACACTTGGTCATGTCTTCAGAAGGAAAAATTAGAGGAGATGGTCACTGAAGACCAGTCAAACCAGAAAATGACTAGATCAGATGCTATTCCGCTTCCTCTCTACTACTCTGCGGTGGGAATCATCTATTACAAAGGGCTTGGCTTTGGTTTGTGATTGCTGAGTGGGCGAAGACATTGCTCCCATGGAGTCTTTTATGGTTAGAGTTTACTCATCTCTGCCTTTTGGAAGATCAGGACATTTTCCAGGAGATTGGGAATCTCTGGCCTTGACACAGGAAACCGAGGAAGATGAGCAGAGGCAAGAGGATCCTTGACAGTGTGGGATACTGAATCTTCAAACACACTTTACCCTTTCTGCAGACATCTTAAGTTTAGGCTGCTTAGGCACCTAAACTGCACCTCTGATAGATGCTTGGTGTGATGGGATGTGGCAAACACAACAGCCCAGTCTATTTCCCTTGAGTCTAGGCTCGACAGTAGAAATGAATGGAGCCAGCAGTCTCTAAAACAGCCTTTCTTTGTTCCTAGTCTGCGACTGAAGTAGGAAATGACCGTTCTGGAGAGCTAGGTAGAGAAACAAAAAGACATTACGAAGGTGGAAGAAAGAGCAAAAGTCCCCCCAAATACTTCTTTTACTTCTTACATATGTCGAGTTAATTAAGCTTCAACTAAAATAATAGTCACCAAATTGAACACCATCCTGAAATTCATTCTCCGCATTCAACTGCCATAGATTAACTGCTTAGGTTTGAGCTTTGGTTTATAGCATCAGCATAGCCCTTGAATGAATTATAGACTTGTATTCACTCCAGAACAATCTATTACCCACCACATAACAGAAAATGCCATTTATTGCAATTTGTGCAAACTATAAATCAATACAGTATTACTTAGAGGCATGTAAGCTGTGGCTACAGTGCATATCCCTGTATTTGGTAATGCATGTGTGTATGTATTAGGGCTTGGGGGAGGAATAGATATAGATTTTTTTATACTCCTTTTAAGTATTTGTAAAAAATTCCCAGGAGACTTAAAGGTGGCGGCTGTCCCTGTATGTGTAAAAGTGGCATTTTGTTCATTGTTTACCTCTGGGTTTTAGACACACACTTGCCGTTCCAAATAATGAAAATTTGAGTGTGACTTTAAACTGGAGGAATTGATTGGGTGCATTTTAGGCAGTGTTGGAATTGTCTTGCCAAGCTTCCAGTGCTGGCTGTGAACTGGAATCTCACCCTGTGGGTTGCAACCCCTTTGGGGGTCATATATCAGATATCCTGCATATCAGATATTTGCATTGTGATTCATAACAGTAGCAAAATTACAGATATGAAGTAGTAAGGAAATCATTTTATGGCTGGGGGTCACCACAGCATGAGGAACTGTACTGAAGGGTTGCAACATTAGGAAGGTTGAGAACCTGGCATAGAAGACGGGGTAGACTTGGGAAAACACTGACATTCACGACAAAGCGTAATCTATTCCTATCCAAACTCTGGGGTGACATGAAGAACCCAGAACTTAAAAAGGATCATCCAGATCAATTCAGTGTTCGGTCTGGCTAATTAATTCTGCTTTGTGGAATAAGAAAAGGAAGAAAACAGGAAATGTAAAAAGTGTAATTGCAGGCTGCAATTCAAAGTCAAAATGTATCCTTAGAATTTCAGGATAAGGAATGCAATAATAATATAAGCGTCACTGACGTAGCATAACTGCACAACCAATCCGTGTTTTCCTCCCTTTAAAAGACAGAGAACTCTTAAAAATAGGGACCTAGAATGTGTCAATAGGAACATACCATCCTTGTGTGAACTTTATCCCTTGGGTTTGATCTTTTATGCTGTGCCTTTATTATGTGTCCTTCCTCAGAGGCAGATCAAGTACCTTCTTCAGTTGTGCACTGGGGTCAGCAACCGAGGGAGGCTACCCTGATTTGTGAATGGTCAGCCTGGCACTTTGTTCTTGGAGGACTGGGACAGTTGCAAGACTTACTAGACATTTCTTGACTAAAAGTATCTCTTAACACTGTTTTCCTCTTTATGTAAAATATCATGATGGAAGTCAGGACCATAAGGCAATAAGTAGAGTTGAAATCTGTGCAGAGAATATTATGAACTATCTACTCTGTTGAAGTACTATTGTGTGAGTACTGTTTCCTGGGGAAACATAATGCATACCTACGAACCCCCCGCAAAAAAGGGAATCCACACAGACCAAAGTAACAATTGCATGAAAACCTAAGTTGGTGAACCAATGTGTCTTTATGGGGGTTCTTAGTAAGTATGAGTGAAAGATAATTGACACAGTAAGGAAAACTCAAAAGTAGGTGCATCCCTGGAAACCCCACCCAACCTGGGTGACCACTCCCAAACACTGCGTTCCTGGAACTGTACAACTCGCAGGCAGCTCATCAGCTCTGGGACTCTCGTGTCTGCAGCTTGGCTTGTCAGCCCCGCTTCTCCAGCAGTTGCAGATCGGGGATGGAGGTGCTTTGGGAACATTGCAAGGTTCTGCTTTCTCAGACACACCAAGTTTGTTTACTTCCCTGCCTGGTGAGCCTTTCCTCTCCCTCCTGGAGGATTTGTTTCAATTCAGAGGAATCTGCTCTACATGTGCTGACTGTACATAAGCAACTTTTATTATTTTGACCGATTTTAAGTGGTCACATTGTCTTCACTTTCTACTTTCCAGATACGAGGTCAAAATTCAAGGTAATGGGGTAATTTTCTGTGTCCATGTCACTCACCACGATTCTGTGCTGTCCCAAGAGTCTCCAGTCAACTTGTCCTCTATTTCTGGTCAGTCCTTGTTGGATTTGCTTGGGGACAAGCCCTGTATGAGGTATTACACCTCAGCTTCCAACTACCTGGAACTCTTTTTGCATTTTGTTTTATCCTTGTACACTTACGCTTTATGTCAGAGTAGTGGAAGAGTTCCAGCATATGGGAAGGATGTAGGTAGCAACACCGGTGAGTGAGAAGCATGAAGTCTGTGTCATTGGGTGAGGTCTAGTCAGGCACAAGAGCATCTTGGGCAGGAACTGAGATGGTACCTAACAGCAAGAGCCTTGTACAGCACTGGCATCCTGGGAGCCAGGTTTCCTGCTTGACTCTGCTGCAAACCATGGGCCACTAGCAAAAGTTGTATCACATTGGTCCATTCTACTTAGAAATCTATTCTTCAATCTACTTACAAGGGATATGTTTGTTTCATTCTCAAAGGTAACAAAATGGATTCATAGAGACTGAGCAAATCTGTTCCCACCACAGAACACAGTGAAAAAGGTTTTCTAGAACTAATCTTTCCAGTTTTGTTTCCTGTTGCTGTAGTAAAATACCCCCTCACCCCCAAAAAAGCAGCTTTAATTGAGAAAAGGCTTTATTTGGCTTACATTTTGAGGTTACAGTCCACCATTGTGGAGAAGTCAAAGCAGGCACTTGACTAAGTCTCTCTCTCTCTTACACACACACACACATGCTGAACAGAGAGAAAATGAATGTATGCATGCCTATTGAGTATGTCATCCTTTCCATTATTAGACAGTCCAGGATTCAAACCCAGGACCCAAGCATAGGACTAGTGCTGCCCACATTTCTTTCACCAGCTATTCTAGAGTCTCCCTCTGGAAATGTCAGCCCGAATCAACTCTTCATTTTATAAGTTGCTTCTGGTCCTAGTGTTTCATCTCAGCCACAGAAAAGCGAATGGTCCACCTGCCTCCCTGCCCACTAGGTTGTATACTCTTCTCGGGGCAGGAGCATGGTATTCTTATTTCTTAATCTCTACCCTCCTGAACAGGGTCTGGGATATAATGCATGTTCAATAGACATTTGGTGAATGAAAGAAATAAAGAATTAACTCTTGGAGGACCCCTTGCGTCGCCTCAAACACATGGCTTAAGGGTTTTTGCCTCGAGAACAATGAACAGTGACTGATTATCTCCAACCGTCTTCCAGCTGGAAAGCCTCCCTCTTTTCTTGTATTGGGCAGTTTTTCAATCCTGGTGGGTGAATATGCTGTGTCCCCAGAGCCTCAGAGACAGCCCTGACTCTGTCCTGGGAGTGATGGGAAAGACCAACAATGGCTACCCTAATCGAGGTCCTCAGAAAGATTTCTCCTCATGTTTGGGTAGCTTAAGGGCAGGGAGGAGAATGCAAGACAGAGCATATTTGTTCTTTTTAATTCACTGTTAGGTTTCCAAAACATTAAGCATGGAAATGAAGCTCAATGATGTCAAGGTCACAGACTACCTTTGTGACCAGGAGAGGAAGAGCCTCAAGACTGGTTTCAGAAGCCCTTTCAGCGTGAGCTGGAGACTTGAGCTCCTGGAGTTCTTCTGTATAAACACAGAAGAGCATTTTGTTGGTGGAGCCTCTTTGGAAAACCACAACTGCAGTCATTCTAAATCATGAACTAGACCAGCCATCCTAGAGAGTTGGCTACAGTATATTTCAAAGTTAAAACACAGGCTGTGGTGGTGGTATCAAAACCTGTAATTTCGGATGCAAATGAATGGAATGAAAAACGGCCCCTGGCTCCTAGGACAGACAGAAGACTATGCGAGTGAAATAACAGTTATGTCAAAGTAGGAAGAATAACTGTGTTCTAGAATAGTAAATTATTATCACGGCTCAAATGGTGGAATAACCCATACGGCAAGAGATTGTGCGTATGTCTACCTTTTTTTTTTTTTTTTTGGTACCTGGATAAAACTACATTGACAGTTTTGTTTAGTCCTCCTTTAAAACCTTAACATTCCTTTTTGAAAATATGTGTGGAACATAAGGTGACATTTGGAAAAAAACCCATAATTTTCAGAGAATACTAAATCCATTAGTTCGTATATTACAGATGCCAATGAATTTAACTTTTATCGTGTTGCTAGCACATGGCAGGCATAAAATGGACATTCTGCTACCCAGGGTTTTCAACAGCATCTCAGAGAAGTTTCTGAGCTTTATAAAATGTTCTGAGGAGCATGCTGTGACATTGAATTTCATGGGCACAAGCCCGGTAGGCAGAGTGAATCAGAATTTCTAGCAACGAAGTCTAAGGCTATTCCTTATTATGCACCTACATAACTTTTGTTCTCTCTAGAAAGAAGAGAAGGATGGTTTTTCCACTGGGACTCAGGAAGCCTGAAAATGATAACATGGGTAGAGGGCTTAGCGTCACCCTTCATGGAGCTGAACAGTCTACAGAGGACTGCTGAGGTCATTTCATCTTCCCGTGTGTGACATGCACCTTTGAAAAGTCACAGTTTCCGGACTGAGAGGTTAAAGCAAACACTCTAAGTTCTAAGTTCAGTACTTTGTTTTGTATTTAACAGTTGCACATGTTTGAACTCACTTTGAGGATTATGTGTGGGCAGAGAGGTAGCTAATCCTCTAAATGTAGCACTTACACACTTTATAAAACTAATCTAGTGAAAAATATCATGATTATGTATTATTTATTAAAGTATAAAATACCAAAAGAAATACAACTGCTTGAATTTTTTTTTTTTATCCTGGGTGTTCTGTTTTGTCTTGTTTTGTAGATATGGTCTCCTGTAGCTTGAGTTGGCCTCAAGCTCACTATGTAGTCCAGGATGACCTGTATTCCTGATCCTCCTGATGTCACCCACTGAATACTGAGATTATGGGCATGTGCCTATATATGTGCCACCATACCTGGCATCTATTTTAATCTTTTTATATATGTATATACATACATACATATAAATCTTTTCCTATACTTAATTAAATATTAAATCTTTATCTTTGTGTGTGTGTGTGTGTGTGTGTGTGTGTGTGTGTGTGTGTGTGTGTTCTTGTTTGTGGTGGCTGGAGATACATGGTGGGAATCTTCCTTGACAGTGGTCCACTTTAGTCATTGATACAGGCAGGGTCTCTTGGTTGAATATGGATAGTCCTCCTTGTTAGCTTGCTCTGGGGGTCCCAAGTCCTACCTTTGAACGATGGAATTATAGGTGGCCCACCACAGCATTTACATAGAAACTGGGAATCTGAAGCCACTTGGCAAGCTCTTTTTCTGTAGACCCTTGTTCACAGCCCTGTGATCCCTATTTTAGTTAATATTTTTCTTAGGTGAAGAGACACCATGACCATGGCAACTCTTGTAAAGGAAAAACATTTAACTGGGGTGGCGGCTTACAGTTTCAGAGGTTCAATCCATTATCATCATGGCACAAGGATGGTGGCATGCAGGTAGATGATACCTGAGAGTCCTACATCTTGCAGGCAACAGGAAGTCAACTGGCTCACTGGGCAGTATCCTGAGCATAGGAAATCTCAAAGCCCACCTCCACAGTGACACACTTCCTCCAACAAGGTCATACACACTCCAACAAAGCCACACCTCCTAATAATGCCATTCTCTATGAGATTGTGGGCCAGTTATATTTAAACTATGACAGTGTTAATATATATATATTTTTCTTTTTGGTACAGAGAATTGAATACAATTCCTTGTGCATGAATATTCTTTGTTCTGCCACTAAACTGTGTTCATAGCCCTATGTTAGTTTTAATTAGTTACACATATGTAGACATGGAATAAGTAGATTTGTTAATTTGAGAATTTGCACATCTCTCTCAGGAAGCCACAAACTCATAGTCAGTAATCATGCGGTTACAAGCAGGGCTTTGGAATGAGACATATTTGGGTTTACTTCTTGTCTATTTTTCTTGCTAGCCATGTGACCGGAGTCCAAGTCTCTATGGACTTCATTTACTTTTCTAGAAAACCAAGGAAATATCTACCATAGTAGAAATGTCTTGTCAGGATTAAGCGAGATAATGTATATAGACCCCAGGAACGGTACTTGTCTACCTAAATGGTGGGTATTTTTAGGCAAGTTATGAACAGCCTGACATCATACTTAGATCAAGGGTGCAAATATTTACAAAGTTTTATCACACGTGGAAGTAACATATAAACCTCATATAAACATCCAAATGGCTCTCATAAACAGTTACAAGAATGAAGATAATTTTTGTGTAGATTAATGGTTTCTTTTGTGACTGGATAGGACTATACTTGGCATTCCAACATGTATTTGTTATTCTCCCAAAACCATGGCAGAAAAAAAAGCAAAATTCAAAATTATAAGTGATCAACTGTACTATGTTTTCAATAAGTGAAAACAATTAGCTTTTGTTCAAACAAAAACTTACTATGTTACGACAAAAAAGTATATTACAATCTTCCTTAATGTGAATGGCAACCTTGATCCAGTGCCCTTTAGTTTCTTAGCAATGTTTTTGCAACTGTTGCTCCTGTAGAAAAGTGTGGGTAGTTGAGAGGGGGTGAGATTGGCATTGTTAAATGTGGGGAAAACTAGTAAAAAGTTACGGTCTGGGTGAACACTTTTTATAGACCCATATATCTATATAGACATGGTTTCCTATCCCAGGATTTGAAAAGTCTACCTTGTCATCTAATAATTTTGGCTGTGGTCTCTTACTTCTTTTGTTAAAAGGCCTCAAATTCAACAATTTGCACTGGGTTTCCCCCATGATGAATATAATGTATTTCTATAATTCAAGTCATACTCAGTCCTTTTCTGTGGTTTCAAGGAGCTCATACATTTCAAATTTATTTCCAAGGTTGTGAAGCCGTCCCCTATGGCAAGTGTGAAATGCCTTTGATGTGGCAGGTACCGCATCTGGGCAGACAGACACACTTAATCCACCAGTACTTTGATTTCACATTTCGGTTGAGAGGTAAGGCCTTCTGAACCTATGCACATTTAACATGAAGTCCCATTTAACAACTGGGCAACGGACTATGGCCAGTAGTGTAGATGGAACCCGGGTCACAGTGTCCATTCTGGAACACCTGACAGGAGAAATACAGGGCTTTGAGAAGGCTGACACTTTCAGTTAGCATGCTGGTGTTAAGCCAGAATCAGCTACAGAAGTGTGACATGTGTAGCAGTGACCTGTGTATCTCCCAAATCTACCCCTCTACATTCCTCTCAGTGAGCAATACAGTATCTACCCAGATGACCATGCCAATGCTATTATGTCATTCTTAATTCAGTTTCTACCTTCATTTCCACACCTAGTGAGCTACCCAAACCAGATAATCTAAAATCCCTCCAAGTTTCCCATTATCGCCTTGTTTCCATCTCTTGGAAAATCACTCCAGTCTCCCAGACGCCCTTCATCACTTTCCCATGCTCACTCTAGTCATCCTTCCTTCTGTGCTCAGCACCATCTCTTGCTCCTTCTTGTGGTCAACAGTTCTGAGGATTTCCTACCGCCTCTTTGGCAAAAGACAGCCTGAATCTTTTTATCTTGCTCTCTAAGACTCTGTCTACGCTCTGACTAGCCTCCTACATTAGCATACCTCACTTTTCATCCTTAGTCTATTGTGTTCATTTTGTGTGGAAAACATTTCTTTAGTCTCCTTGCCACATCTAAATTTCGTCCTTCCTTCGGGGCTTAACAGATAGAGTTATCCCTGGAGTGCCTTCCTTGATTGGTGGCCTGAGTTCCAAGTCAAATGGGGTTCTTCTATGCACCCATTCACTCCCTGCATAGGCTTCCTTGCATTTCTTTCCTCCCCTCCCCCTCCCCCCTCCCCCTCCTCCTCTTCCTTTGCACAGATTGAATGCCTCCTAACAGGGAAATGTTTCAGTACACTACAGTTACAGAGTGGAACATTTTCAGAGTTCAGAAAATATTTATTAATAAATATAACATTTTCATTTCCCATCCTTCCACTCTTTCACCCCACAAATACCAACCCTTGATTTAAGATTTGCCTGTGTATCTGAGTCTGTGTTGGACATAGGAAAGGAAAAGCTCCATTATAAAAAACGCCCCTGGAAAACTATGCTTCCTTACATTATGAGACATTATAAAAACATTCTGGAGCCTGAAGCTCCGTATCTAGACTGCACGTAGTGAAAGTGGAGCAGAACTGATGTCCAGCTTCTTGTAGAGAATTAGCAAGTGGAAAAAAGCCCTGGGAATGTGGACACTGTGAAGGAGGATTTATGCACATATCCTTTCCCTTCCCAGGTTTACAGATCTGGAATGCAGCATTTAGTTGAGTTTGGAAGGGATTTGATTTGTCATGTGTACCAGTAATTTTTAAGTGTAATCGTTTATGCGAGACTGGGTATGCACCAATGAGAATATAAAAGAAGACATTTCCTGTCCTAAAAGATCTTAGGAAGTCTGGAAAATGAGATCGGAATAAAATGTCATTTAGAAAATAAATCAAAGGATATGAGGTACCCCAGACATGTAATCTCAGCACTTGGAAGGCAGGATAGTTAGTTGGAGGCCAGCCTGGGCTATGAAGGTAGTTCTGGGTGAGTATGTGCTATGATACCCTGTCTTAGCCCTGCTCCCCACAAAAATAAACATTACAAAATGCAAATGTCAGAATGGACTTATATAGATGGTTGTGAAAAGTTAGGTGAGGAATGATGAAAAGATGATAAGGAAAAGAGTTATAAATTTCTCAGGTGAAAAGGACTTTGTAGAAATGATTCAGGTAAATGAATCCATTGAATCGATCACTAGGAAGATATCTTGGGTTGACCAGACCCAGCTAAGTAGGTCCTTGGAACTATCTTCTGTGTTGATCTTGAAAATTCAATTATCACATCTTTAGCTGAGTGGGCCATGTGACAAGGATGCCATTGTGGCCATAGGACTAAGATATGATCCCTAGCCATACAGAGCAGCCAGTAAGAAAATGCAGACCTTGGTCATATGATAAGAAAATGAATTCTTTTACCAGTTAGTAAGTTTGGAAGGCTTCTGAGTTGTAAGTGAAAGCAGCATGGGAAACATCTTACATTTAGCCTCTGGAGACCAGATCCTAAGAGCCACACTATGACCCAAACCCAAGGAAGTAGTCTGTGAGATAATAAATATGTGTTGGTTTTAGCAACTACACTCATAATGATCTGTTTTAAGGAATGAAAAATGAATCTACCTACTACTCCTTGTCTACCCTAAAAGATCTTCTTTGAATCCATAGTGTTTTTGGCATTCCCTAAGTAAATTGAAAAGTCCCTTCAAATTCTTTTGTAACACTAAGTTGTAGTTCTGTCTTTCTCTCCAGGAGGAGAACTCTTTAATAAGAAAGGAGGTGTAGTGGAAAATTTTGGGATCATGGCCATCTTATGTTTTATACCATGCTCCATCAGTTTAGCATAGCCTGACTTTTGGCTATCTATTCAACCTCTCCTATATCAGTCATTATTTTCAAATGACAATAGCATTACTAAACCAGTTGTTCTAACCCAGGGATTATTTTGCACTCCTCAAGGCCCTATTTGGTAATCCTAGAGATTTTTTTTTATTGCTCCAGCTTGGTGTGGGCAGTGCATTCTTATTTAGTGGGAAGGAGTGCTGCTAAATGTTACATATTGCACACTCTGCTGAACCCAGGTCATCTGGAGGAGCACCAAGCACTCTTAATCACA
Source organism: Peromyscus melanophrys (assembly GCA_902168415.1). Lineage (NCBI taxonomy): Eukaryota > Metazoa > Chordata > Mammalia > Rodentia > Cricetidae > Peromyscus > Peromyscus melanophrys. The sequence goes on from CABHPR010142138.1 coordinate 54,752, forward strand.
GTGTATTGACCCACAGCAACAATAGCACCAAGGCTTCGAAGTCCTTTCCTAGACTAATAAAATAATTATGAAGAATGTGAAATGACAAAATATTTCATATTTAGGGAGACCGGTTGCAATTCCATTATGAGACAACTGTTAAATTACTGCGGAGAAATTTTTACAAATGTTTACAAGTGCTTTCATTTCCCCTACAAGGTCCTAAAATCTTTGCAAAGAGCCCACAAATCATTGTATGTATGAAGAGATGTTACACATAGTTTCTTACACAGGAGCTATCCTGAAAATCACTGTCTATAAGATATACCTGGCCCAGTATGCCTCTCTTTGTGAGTTTTATGATTTTTACCTTGTATTTAACGGATGTTTTAGACCATGCTCCATCAGTGTAGCATCAGAGCATGTAACTGGTATCAGGGTTTGCAAGCAATTACTAAATGTCTGAATAGATAAGCATCCCCTTTTGAAAATGGCAGTTTCCTGTGATTTATTGCTTTCCTAGCACTTTACGTCTATGATGAAGCATCAGTGATTTATCATTATAGCAAGACTGCAAGGAACTGACATGGTGGTAGAAAACTGCCCAACATTGGTTTTCAGTTATTAACTCTCTCACTATTAACTAAACTGGCTTTCTCTACAAAGGGCGCTGTAAAGAGGAGGGGAAAGCTGGAAACCACTCCCAAAACCCTGCTCTTTGGAAGGTCATTGGAAATTCCTTTGATGACCATACTACTTTTCCTAAAGAAATTTTATCCCTCTGTTGATTATTAAACATACATTATATTACAAATATTTGTGTACCCTTAAGAAATTTTCTCTAATTAAAACATACAATAAATTTGCTTAATAAAAAATTTATTTTAATCCAAGTCAGGCCCCAACTGTACCATGCTCAGGAATAGTTGGCTAACACAAAATAGACTTCAAGTTTCTTGTGTTCTATTTATATGCTTGTTTTGATTAGGTATTTTTTGTCTTGATTTTTTTTTTTAGAGAGAGAGATAGAAAGACTGTGAAGTTGGGTGGAGTAGGGAAATGGGGAGGTGTAGTCCAACTTTCCTTTCGGTCGCCAGCTCACAAATAATGACAGTGAGATTTATTCTTTATTATGAAAACTTGGCCTTAGCTTAGGCTTTTTCCCAACTAGCTCTTATAGCTTAAATTAACCTGTTTCTATTAATCTACATTCTGCCACGTGGTGACTTGGTTACCTCTCCTCTGTACTGTATGTCCTACTTCTTCAGTTTCTAGCTGGTGTCTCACATGTGCCTAGATTCATCCCAAGTTCCTCTCCCTGCCCAGAAGTTCTGCCTAGCTATTGGCCATTCAGCTCTTTATTAAACCAATCACAGTGACACATCTTTACACAATGTAAACAAACATTTTGTAACAGGGAGGATATGGGATGAGTTGAGGAGAGGAAAGAATATAATCAAAATACATTGTATGAAAAATAATTTTAAAACCAATAAATAAAAAAACCCATATTGTGGGATGACTCATCCCTAACAGGCTTGTGGGCCATCCAGCCCAAACAAGTAAAAAAGATACTTTGTAAGAGCCAGCCTGGGTCTGCCTGATGGTCTTAGCAACAGCAGCTGAAACATGATCTGGAGATGACCTGGGCCAATGAGAGACAGCCATGTAACACCAGCAGATGCATATTCATCAGACCTCCCCCCAGGGTGGGGTGGAGGGTATATAAGGCTTGCCTCTTCCTGAATAAACTGAGCTTGTTGTTTCGACATTCTCCCGGAGTCTGTGTGGTTTGACTCTGCGCCTACTTGGCCCCCACCCACAAAGGGAACAACAGCAAGGACCCTGCTACACCATATATTTTGCATATACAAATATATTGCATATACAAATGTTATAATAAACAATATAAATAGATCCCATTCACTGTCCACATGGTCATCTCAAAGGTGATAGAGAGATGTTTATAGAGATGTTATATATAGCTGAGTTTCACATTCTTTCTATTCCCCATGAATTCCTTTGCCTTGGTTCCATCTGTTGAAAAGACGATTCTCTGAACTGGATTGCTTTTGTACCCTTAACAAAAATCAGCTGGTCATTCTTGTATTTGTTTCTTTCTGAGTTCTGAATTCTGATTCATTAATCAATGTGGCCCTCCTTCTGCCAATATCAGTCTTGATTATTGTAGGTACATGATAGTTCTTTGAGATGTGTTTCATTCATTTTTGTCTACGTGTGTTTGTGTGAGTATGGGCCATGTGTGGGAGGATGCTTGCAGAGGTCAGAAGAGCCTGTTTCATCCCCTTGTGCAGTTAAAGGCAGTTGTGAGTTGTCTGATATGGGCACTGGGAACCAAATTCTTCAAAAGCAGAAAGCATTCTTCGCCACAGAGCCATCCCTCCAATCGACATGTTAGTTCTTGAAATCGAATAGGCTGATTCATCTCCACTTATTCTTTTTTCAAAAACTTTCAGATAATTCTAAACCCTTTAAAGCATCATGTAAATGAGACAGCATAATCCTTTCTGTATCTATAGAGTCTCTCTTTTTCTGTGACACTGATGGGACATGAGTGTGACTTTGGGGCAATTGTGTCTTATTGTGCCGCAGCTCGCACTACAGGAATAGACTTGTGTTCTTCACTTTAATTCCCCTTGTTTTATTTGGATGATACTTTATCATTTTTAGTAGTCCAACCATGTAATGCATTGATAGCATGTAGTTCAGTATTTCATTTTAATCGCTCAAATACATTTTATTAAGTTTTAAAACTTGGTTTCTGTGTGCTCATTGTTAATATGTAGAAGTAAAATTAATTTTTGAATATGTGCTTAACATTCTACCACGTTGTTGAAATGACATTAACTCTCGGCATTAGAAGACAGATTCTGTAGGCTTTTCTGTGTAGATTACGTCACCTGCAAATAAAGTCAGTGTTATTTTTTTCCCTTCTAATCTGTGTGGATTTAATTACCCTTAAAAATCAAATTGCCTTCCCCCCAGTGTTTTGTTTGATTTCTAAGAAAGAAAGAAGGAAAGGATACTGTGTTGGATGGGTAAGGTGGGTAGAGAGGACCTGGTAGGAACTGAGAGATGGTGGGGACAGGGAGTGTGGTTAGAATATATTGCATGAGGATATTTTAAAAATAGCATTACACTGGCTGGAACGAAAGTGTCCTGTTGAATAGGATTAGATGCTCTTGCCCATGTCTTACCCTAGGGAAAGGCTTTTAGCAGTTTACTGTTATGAATGATGTTAACTCTGTAGGTTTTTTGTGAATTCATTTTGTCAGATTAAAGTCACCATCTACCCTTCCCATTCTAGGACTAGGGATGGAACTCAGGGTCCTGCACAGGCTAGACAAGTTCTCTGATGTTGAACTATGTCTGTAGCCCTGTTTTTACTTTTTATTTTGAGACAGAATATCACCAAGGTCTGCCCTCTGTTCTTGAACCCAGGCTGTAGCCCAGGGGGGCTCTGGCTTGGAATATACCCTCCTCAGCATCCCATACAGCTAGGGTGACAGTCCTGTGACACCAGACCCTGCTCCAGCCCTGTTTTTTTTTTTCTACATGAAGTTTTATCTGTGAATGTGGAATTCTGTCAAATGTTTTTTGCAGATTGATATAATCATCGTTTTCCTCTTCTGTTTACTAGTAAGATAGGTGATGTTTTCCCAGAAAATTTTTACTTTGTTGTAGTATGTGATAAATTTTAAAAAACATTTTTGAACTTTAGTTGTTAATATTTTGTTAAGAATTTTTACTCTTCTGTCTCTAGGTTCATTGTGACTAGTTTGGGTATCAGAATAATGGTGGTCTCATAAAATGAATTGAGGTGACTTCCTTCCTAGTCCTTCTATATTTTTTGGAAGAAATTGTGTTGAACTTTTCAGTCCTCTTTAAACATTTACTAGACAAAACAGAAAAACTACTTGAGTTTGAATACATATATACATAATGTGTTTTATATATTTTTTGAATGATAAATTCAGCATCTGTAGGTACAGGGCCATTCAAATGATCTATTTGCTGTGGGGTAAGCTTTGGCAGTTTGTATTTTTCAGAGGGTTGTTTTATTTGATCAGCGCTGTCAGCTTGATGTGTTCGGGATGGCATACACTATGCCCACATTATCTCTTTGATGCCTGCGCTGTTTGTAGAGAGACATGCCCTTTTATTCCTGGTATTGCTAACTTGAGTTCCTTTTGTTTCTTTGCACTGCTGAGGATTTAAGAATTTTATTGATCTCTTAATAGGAGCATCTCTTTGTTTATTTAACTCTGGCCTTTCTGTTTTCAGCTTCAATGATTTCTGCTCTCCACTGTCTCCCCTCTTCAACTCATTTGGTTTGTTTTTCTCTTCTTTCACTAGGTCCTTGCGGTTGGGAGCTGTTTTTATTGATTTGGATGTTTCTTTCTTTCTTTTCTTTCTAAAGTATACATTTGACCTTCAGAAATCCCTCTTAGCACTACTTTTATGATGCAGCACAAAATTTAACATATTGTATTTTTATTTCCACTCAGGTCAATGGATTTTAAACATCTTCTCTTGGAACTACTTTTTGGATCTGCTGATTGTAAGTATGCTGTTTAGTTACCATGTATTTGGTAGTTGGTTATCTTCTTAGCTGTGTACTACTGATTTCTAGTTTGATTCTGTTGCGGCTGGAGAATGCCTTGCATGAGTTCACTTCCTCCATATTTGCTGAGATGTGTTTTACAGCTTAGTATAGTCTAACTCGGTATGTTATTCATAGACACTGGGAAAGAAAGTGTGTTCTGTCGCTGACAGGTAAATTATTTAATTCATGTTGACTGGGTCCCTAGTTGCAGATGCTGAGTTCAACTCCTTGGTGATTTTCTCTGTTGTGCCACCAGAGACTGAGAGAGATTTGGGTTTAACTTTGGGCTTTCCTATTTCTCCTTTCAGGTCTCTTAGGTCTCTCTCTCCTCTAGAATAACGCATTGAGATTGCCATACTTTCATAGTAACATAACATTTTTTCGAGCTTGTAATGTTCCCCTCTGTCTTTATTAGTATCCTTTGCTCTGACATCTTGTTTATCCAGTAGCTTATCTTATTCAGTAGAGATATGTTCTGTCCTTGCTATCTTTCACTTTTAACCTTTCCTGATGTTTTAATTGACCATGTATTTGGACCACATTTTTAATCTACTCTATGGGATAATCAGACCATTCCATTTACTACATTTTTACTTCCTGTTGACTCAAGCTTGATGTTTTATATTTTCCTTTATTTTTTTCCTCAGGACTTTTTCCTTCTCGGTTTCTTTTTCCTATGTTTCCGTAGATTACTTGTGATTTTTTTACGGTGTAATTTTGATTTTTCTCTAGTGCTTAGGAATGTATATTCTGGATAGCATTGTTAATGGTTCCTCTAGGTTTGTGGGAGGACTGAAGTGATACATCATAGCCAGGTGCAGCATGGGTTATCTAGGCTCTCTGCTCGGCCTTTGCACAGTGCACAGAGATGGATCTGCCATCTATTTATCTATTTCATATTTGTAGTGTTTTACTGGGATAGAGCAGTTATCATCTGAAGGTTTTCTGTCTTCCTAATATGCCGCTTAGATGATAGAGCAAATGTTTTTATTTTGTCAAGATCATTGTGTTCCCAGGCTGATGGCTTCTTTCCATTCTAAGTCTGTATATAGGAAGGCAACTAGGGAACTCAGCCCTGGGCCTGTGGTCCATGGTCCTGATGTTTGCCTCATTTTTTCTCTTTCACAGTCACCTTGTATTTATTTTATTTGTATCTTCCAGGGTTTTGACAGTTCTTAGAAGGAATAAGGGAGATCGTATCTACTACATCTTCCTAGGAGCAGAAATCCCTGAGCACTGTAATTATTAGTTTTTAAACTCCCCTCATCTGCAGGGGATATTTAATGAAGGCTGAAAGACACAATGGTGGAGAAATTTTCATTTCACCACAAAGAAAGAAATAAAGAATGGCGTCATTGTCTTACAGCTTAAATTTTTCTAGTTATAGAAATCAAGAATCTTTTCATTTTTTGAGAAAAAAAAGTGGTGAATTTTAAGGCTTCTCTTATCTTTCTTCATCTGCTTCAGTGTTTGCTCAAGTAAAGTGTGGTGGTCAAGATGGGGATGGTGCCTAGGGAAACAAATTCCCATTTACACAGATGAATTGATGCTAAAAACACCAACATCCAGTTCAAACTGAGTGTTAAACACAAGTATTAGGGGGACATGTTTAAGTGACCACTGCCTCTTTTAAATTAGGGCAAGTGCATCATTGTTTCTGTATTAAATTAGGTTGACTCCCTATTTTATCTGTACCTCTATCAGAGTTGGATTGTCATAAAGATAGCATGTCACAGGGGTGGGTAGTCACATGACTGAGGAGTTTTGCATGTCAAGTTGTCACATTTCATCAGTGAAGACTGTTGAGGATTGTCGTTCCACCTGGAAGAGAAACAGACAAGGGTCATTTTATGGCATAATTAATGCTTACTTGAAGGATATTTCCAAAGCAAAGTTTATTAAGGTAGATAACATTTATGTATTTGGAGTCATTATATGTTTAGAGATAGATATTTGCCAGGGCACTAGCTCATGGTAGTTCAGTGGTAGAGCACTTGCCTAGGATTTCCCAAACCTCGACTGTATCCCTAGGGCCACAACAGAATAAAACAAAACATCAGCAAATATAGTAATCACAGTTCCTACTCTTGGAGTCTTCTTTTGACTATACATACATTATATATCCCTTTACAACATTCCTTCCATAGAATCCAAAGAAATACCTGTTTCTATCGCTTTGTTTCAAGGTCAAGTTAAATGTTGCCTTTGTCCGAGCATTTATTTTCACAAGACCCATTTTCTTCACTTGGTGCTTCCCTTGAGGGGATGCTCGTCTTCTTCTTCCTGTTCTTTTTCCTCTTCCTCTTCTTTTCTTCAACATAATTCTTTATTGCTTCTGTGGGAATGTCACATCATACACCCCAATCCTTCTCACCTCCCAGTCCCTCCATACCCTTCCCTCACTCTTGCAACATCCCACCCAAAAGAGCCCCCCAAATCAATTAAAAACAAAACAAAACAAACAAAACCCCATTTCGCTCCTCCATCTCTCCAGCACCTCTTCCTTCATCCTAGTGGCATTGGGAGCTGCGGTCTGTCACACAGTATACCCTTTTGTCTAATCAGCCCCACCCACAAAATGTACATTGCAATGAGTCATTGGTCTGGTTCAAGGCCTCTGGCACACCATCGTCACTAGACCCTCACTGAAACTCTGTACCTGAAATTTTTTTTTGTGTCCTGCCTGGTCTGCAGCTGCTCAGACCCAAGTAAACACACAGAGGCTTATAGTAATTAAAACTGCCGGGCTATTAGCTCAGGCTTACTACTGACTAGCTCTTACACTTAAACTCAGCCCATTTCTGTTACTCTATATCAAACTCCTTTCAGATATCTTGCTGTTGACTATGGGGATCCTGGGGCTGGCTGTCATCCCTTAGGACCAGTCTTTTCATCCACTCCAGCAGGTCAGAGATGGGGTAGATGTTAGGGTAGGCCAGCCCAAAGCCCAGGATGTGGATACCAGTGATAGCTGAGCTGTTTGGGTGGGACCACTGAATCTGACCCCTCAGGTGAGGGACAGAGCCAGCTCTCTTAGGTCTATGCCAGCTCTTCCACACTCATGGTGAAGGGTGGTTCCATCTCTCCTGAGTTTGGGGGCCAGCTCTCCTGCTGCAGTGTCCAGTGACGGGCAGAGCCAGCTATCCCAGGGCCAGTGAGGGATGGGCCCGGCCCTCAGATTTCAACATGCATGTTTCCTATGACTCCCTGTAGCAACATGGGCCATGGGCATTATCACAGACCCTAGCTACAGCAGGAACATGACCCAGACATGGCCCCAGGGTTAGGAACATGGACATCAACATGGTCCCAGGTGATGGCCCAAACCCCTGGAATCTGCATGGCCTTTGAAGCTATCATGAGCCATGGACATCATCACAGGCCCTGGCTGAGGTAGGGCCATGGACCCAGACATGGCTCCCAGCTGCAGTTAGGGCCCAGATGTCCCCGTGGCACCTTGTGGCAGCACAGGCCACTCAGATCTGTATGGCCCCAGCTGGAGCATGAGAGGGAATGCTATTCTTAAACTGAATTATTTAAAGTACAGCAAAATGATCTAATCTGATTGCATACTTTGGCTTAATATTGGTCTTTATTTTGACAATGTTACTATTCTACTGTTGGGGCCACTGAAGAAAAGTGTCTTTCTTTTGTTCTTGTCTTTTGTTGACTTATTTCTATCCCTGGTGAGTCAGTAGGCTTCTTTTTGGAAAATTCATGCACTTCAATCTATTTTGTATTCCTTGCTTTTCAGCATGGGACTGAAGAGTAAGGAATCTCTTGCAGGCTTACCGATGATCTTTCCTGAAGGTCTAGTTTTGGATCGCTTTGGACTTCATTGAAGTTAGCTACTTGGTTGCCATTCAGAGAATTGCGTGGTTATATAAATCAAGCAGCCTTCCATAAACACAGCCAAGATTTTCTGCAGTTAATGCTTTAGCTCTTTTGACTTATTACGTAGTTAAACTGGTGGATTTTTTTCTCATCATAGAGTTTTCCCTAACATCTCGTCCATCCAGCTTCAATGTTTCCTTCTTAGGGAAACCATTTTCTGTGTTGGGTAACTTTTCTTCCACTTGCTTATAGTTATAGCATTCTGCACATGCTTGGATGAATAATTAGCAATTATTTGTATTAACACATTGTATGCATTTAATACTTATCAAATACCTATTACTTGACAAGCTTTTATTATATTCATTCCTGTACATTATTGCTTTTAATTGTTTCTTTGTAAAGTTTGCACACACTATGTTTGTATTGATGAGAGGTCAGGAACACTGCTTTATTGGCCTTTGATGACCTGTATCCTTGTTTTAGAATGGTGCCTGAACACAGTGGGTATGTAGAATATATTTGATGAGTGAGTGAATGGATGGAAAATTAGGCAGGACTGCCTTTGGTGTTGAGAAAAGACTACATGCTATTTCAGGCTAAAGGGTAAATTTGTCTCCGCTGTGGTGTCCACAACACAGTTGATTCCATCACAAGTAGATTCAGCCAAATTGAAACTCCTGAGGCATAGAGATGTTTCCTCTCAATCAGATTATGTGCCATTTACCATATATTACTTGATGCCAAAGTATGCTCCCCTGATGAGCATGACATTTTATTTGCATGCACATAAACAACTTCACAGTGTCTAATTTGAAAGTGCAACCCCACTAAGACTGCATTGTCTGTATTTATTTAGATGCTTTGTTAAAATGGGAAAGCGGAGAGTGATCTGGGACATGGAAGTCTGGAAAAGCTGATGAAAGCTAGTTCTCCCTGGAAGGCATTTGGGATGAAGAAATGTGACCTTTAATCACCTCAGACCTCTTTTTGTTCTTGTTCCAGAACATTCTATGAGTAGAAACTCCTGGGCCTCCTCAGCGCTTTGGTCTTGAATTTATATGCCTTTGGAGTTTGAGATGAGTTTCCTGCCATTTAGAAAGAGTGTGTCTGAGGCAAGGTGGCCAAGACGGACTTGCTGACGTCACTAACAGTTGAAGAGCTGCCATGTCCCTTCAGGTGGGTTTTAGCCATGGCCAGTCCAGGAAGGGAACTTGACATCATCTCAGAGAACTAGGTTTCTTGTTTTTCAGATTTTCTTAAAGGATGTCATAAATTCTGTGGATTGAGCAAGTAGTTTGCTTTGCTCCGATTCAAGGTTGTTGAGGGGAGTGGGACTGTCTGTTTTTAGGATGTTAGGTTGCGAGTATTCCCTCTGTTGGGGAAGCGTGAGTAACAAGAGTGCAAGGAAGGAGACAGCAGAAAGAGAAGGGGGAAGATTTTGAGTAGATGGAGAAGGAAACTTTGCTTCTCCTCTCTGACGTCTTTGCATGGTGTCTGTACTTAATGGATAGGTGAGAGACTTCACAGACTTCTTTTTTTTTTTTTTTTTTTTTTTTTGGGTTTTTCGAGACAGGGTTTCTTTCTCTGTGTAGCTTTGCGCCTTTCCTGGAGCTCACTTGGTAGCCCAGGCTGGCCTCGAACTCACAGAGATCCGCCTGGCTCTGCCTCCCGAGTGCTGGGATTAAAGGCGTGCACCACCAACGCCCGGCTCCACAGACTTCTTATGTGGAGAGACATACATAGGTAATGAAATAGGACCCCAAGACGAACCTCAGGGGAAGGAAATGGATCATTTAACGCAGTCTAAGCCCCATCCAGATACTGCTCTCATTTGAAGGCAGTGTTAGTGAAGGAGGCAGCCTCCTCCTTGAAGAAATTCATCTGACAATTAATCAGGAAAGGGGGAATTTCATGAATCTCTTTGATTGAGAGCTTGTAATTTAAATAGAAACTACTGTCTTCAGAATTAAAGGCATTGCAAACAATTCTCATAGGTTCTACAAACTTTATAATGCCTTGTATTTAAAGCACAGATTAACCTATACCTCTGTAGTTATGAATCCTTTCCTTTCCATGCCAACTTTAATGTCACACAGAAATACCTGAGTTCAACCACAATATTGGGAGTATGGATTGAACATATATTCGCATATACACTGAGGTCCTGGAGAGTGGTTTTCTTCTTTTTTTCCCATGGAAAGTCATTTGTAACCGAACCAAAGAAAATCTCAAGTTACTAGTGTGGCCAGATTTATTACTTTACCCAAATTCAAGCAGGTTGGAAGGATTATAATGGGTTCTAAGGTTTGCCCAAATCACTATGGTTTGAGAATCACTTTAGACTTGGAGTTTTTTCCCTTTCCACTCACACCAGTGTCTCATGGTCCCAGTGCTTTGTATGAGGTAAAGGAATTTCAACAGCACTTTTGCCTTCTAATTTGGAAAGCCACTTAGACTGGGCTCTTTTGTAGCCACCTGAGATTTGCTTGCATAGCTTGCTGGGTAACATCTCCACAATTTCCCGATGGTTCCCACCCTGCCTCTGAGGTGCATCTATATTTTGATATATAATTGCCTTGCTGTATCTAATGCTGGTTCCCCAGGAAATGTGAATAAAGTTGGTCAATTGCCTTTACCATCTAGAAGACAATAATTATAATAACTTCCTTTTGTGTGGTGCTCTAGTTTGCAAGCACTTTCACATAATTAAACCATTTGATCCTTAGAGCAGTCTTTGAAGTGAGCAAGAAGGGTATGATTATCCACATATTATAGGGGAAACAGGTTCCGAGGGGCTAATTGGCTTGTCTGAGGTCACATGATAAGTAAAAGGCACATCCAGGATTGGGGAGTGAAGGTCCCAGCCCATGGCTACCTCCTTGCCTGTAGCAGCTCTCATATGTGTTTTGGACCAGAACCCAAGGAACTCAAGTACTAAGTGATCTGAAGAGAGTTCTTAGCGCTTATTTCCAAAGTCAACATAGCAGTCTTGAAGCCAACAATATTTGTTAAGCAAGCAAGCAAGCAAACAAACAAGCAAACAAACAACAACAAAAACAGTGAGTTGCTTTGAGAGAGGGATGGAAAGCTTGAGGGCTCTACCTTCTGGTGCTATTTGCTATTTGCTAGGTCACTGTAGGAGGCAAGTTTGACAGAGCTAATTGCTCGGGCAGACTGCTTGAGCTCTCTGAGAAGCAGACAGCAAGATACAGAGAGAATGATTGGGAACACTGCCCATGGGAGAAAGATGCAAAGAAGCTCGGCAGAGCCTTCAGAGGGTGTTCCAAGCTTAAGCCCTGGGAGGGAGAGACGTCAGGCAGGTGGGATAGAAGGAAAAGCCATGGACTATAGCCCATTTCCAAGAAGCTTTGTAGGCTAGGTGGGAACCCTGAACCAAAATATCCTGGAGAGAAGCCCCACAGCTCACAGATTGGGGTCTCCTTTAGCGACATGCTGGGCCCAGTCACTGTCTGAGACAAGCCCGTGGGAAATATGGCCTCACTAGGAACCAGGTAGTGGGTTTGAGCACGGGTTTAATACACTGTCGTCTCCGTAACACAGGTCTAAGCAGGGCATGTTTATGGTCAGCACATGTGTGACATGGAGCAACATTTATTTTCTTTATCTTCAAGATTAAGGCATTAACAACAACAACAAATGTGCGTAGCTAAATGCGGGACCTAGGAATAAAATTAGATGCTTAGTTGTCACCATTAACAGCTGTGGCTGGAATGAAAGGGGGAGCTAGGAGGTGTTCATTTCTACCTTCCAGGGGTTTTATTTCTATTTTATGGTTTACAAAGCTGTTTCATTTTTTGCTTATTAAACAACAGGTATTGTTAAGTTCTTAGGGTTGGGAGCAGCTTAGGACTCCTAGGATTCATTAAAGCTAATCCTCCCTGGTTTTTTTTTTTTCCCCCTTAGGGACTTCGGACCTGAAGACATTCTGTCCTTTGCGGTCTGTAGATAGGCTGGTTTATTTCTCAAATTCTTGCTTTTACTTACCTTCTTGTTTAGGGAGTCCCAGAAGCTCTGAGATGCTAGCTAGAAGGAGATGAAGATTAGACCCAGAGCTGAGTGAAGGATTGAAAGTTTGAGGGCTGTACCTCCCAGTGGTATTTGCAAGGGTGAGTTCACTGTAGAAGGCAAGTTTGACAATGCTTATTGCTTGGGCAGACCGCTTGAGTCCTCTGAGAAGCAGGCAGCAAGATACACAGAGAATTCCTGGGGAAAACGCTATTGGAGAAAGATGCAGAGAACCAGGGAAGATCCATCCCTTGTTCTCTGGCTTTTGTTTCCTTATCTGCAATGGATATGATAAGATAAAAAGAGAGATTATGGAATCTGCTTTTAAAAAGGAACTACTTGTTTTCAATAAGTAATGAAAATTTTTTGGCCTGAGTTTATCAGATGTTACTGGACTGGACATTGTTGATATAATGGACTAGACATCGTTAATGTAATCTTTACTATATGTATTGTATATACTTATTGGATAATTTTTCTTGTATTAGTTATAAGCTTTTTTAATTTTAGACAAAAAGAGAGGAAATGTGGTGGTATTGTGTTCCCCAAAATATTGTGTACCTTAATAAACTTATCTGGGGTCAGAGACAGAACAGCCACAATATTAAACAGAGGTTAGACAGTGGTAGCACACGCCTTTAATCCTAGCATTCCAGAGGCAGAAATCCATGTGTTCAAGGATACACCCAAGCATGGTGACCCACGCCTTTAATCCCAGAAAGCCAGCCTTCAATCCCAGGGAGTGGTGGTAGAAAGCAGAAAGGTATATAAGGCGTGAGGACCAGAAACTAGAAGCACTTGGCCTGGTTAAGCTTTCAGGCTTCTAGCAGCAGTTCAGCTGAGGCCCATCCTGGATGAGGACTCAGAGGCCTCCGGTCTGAGGAAACAAGACCAGCTGAGGATCCGGTGAGGTGAGATAGCTGTGGCTTATTCTGTCTCTCTGACCTTCCAGTGTTCACCCCAATACCCGGCTCAGGTTTGATTTTATTAATAAGAACTTTTAAGGTTCCTGCTACAAATAATGCACGCTTCAAAGTGTTGTTGAGAGAACAAAATCGCATGTATAAAGATCATCAGGACTTTAAAATGTCAAAGTCTATCAAAATCCGATCCTTAAGTAATTTGCTGATGATCTTTGGGTCATGTCCGAGTTTATTTGAATAGCATATTTCTGCCAGTGAGACCCAGAATTTTGCCCTAGGCTATTTGAACACATTTGAGTCTCTTCTCTCTTACCCAACTAGTTACCATGAACTACCAATTCTTGTGTCGAGTTACCCGTGAAGACCCTTCCTTCCACTTCAGAAGCATTTCCAAAGCACCCTAACTGATTTGAACACCCCAGATAGGCCACATCCTTTCTAAGACTTTTCCTCTACAAGCTCACAAAGAAGAGCTGTGTGTTCTTGGACTTTGGTCTCCAGTCCACCTCTGCCCAGCCACAGGATGCTCATGCACATCATTTACTTCCTTCTCGTCTCAATCATATCACTTTTAAAAGGAGACGAGAGAGGAGTCTTCTCCGGGGTAGAGATGGACAAGGAGTGTATGGCAAGAAGCCACTGTAGACCGTGTAGAAGCCCTAATCCTACCATCTAGCTAATCTGTGAAACACAGTTTTATTCCATCTTTCACCAACTTTGTCTAGCCTAGCTATATGTAGTAAGAGAGCAACCCCAAAGCTGAGAGGCCATCTTTCGGGTCCTCCACAGTGGCCTATGCTTTCCTAACGAAGACTCCCCAGCTCGGATCATGCTCCTTTACTCAGGGTTCCCGATATACCTCATGCCTCTGTACCCTGTCACACCTCCCCCACCCCATGTGCTTTCCTTGGTCCTGCCTCTTACTGTTTTCAAATCCAGTGAATAGCCTTCCCTCTCAATCAGCCCAACCCTAGGGACTCAGAGCCTGCAGTGTGATCCTTCTGTTTCCTCATCTGCAGTGGTGAATACTGACTGCGTGAGCGGACGAAATTATATACGTGACGTTCACCAGGAGGTAGCTGGCAAATCCAAGGGCCTATTCAATATGAACCATACTTCTCTGACCTCAGCATCAACTACTCTGCACTGGTGAAGGGTATAATGGTGACCACATACGACTGCCTGGAGAGCCACCCAGCACTCAACATTTTTATTTTTCCATTAACTTCCATACTAAAAACTTCTTCCTAAAACCCCATTTCTATAACATAGTTCTTTATTGATTCTTTAGGAATTTCACAGCAGGTACCCCAATCCCTCTCACCTCCAAGTCCCTCCATGTCTGTCCTTCACTCCTGCAATATCCCTCCCAAAAGAAACTGCTCCCCCCAAATCAATTAAAAACAAAACAAACAAAAATACCTCACTTCTCCGTCTTTCCAACGCCTCTTCGTTCATACTGGTAGCATTGGGAGCTGCCATGTGTCACAAAGTATACACCCTTTTGTCCAATCAGCCACACCCACAAAATGTTCATTGCAATGAGTCACTGTTCTGGTTCAAGGACTCTGACCTCTGGCACACCATCATCACTGGGTCCTCACTCAGATATCCTACTGTTGCCCTGAATCATGGAGATCCTGCAGGTGGCCATTGTTCCTCAGGACCAGTCCCTTCACATGCTCCAGCAGGTCATAGATGGGGTAGATATTAGGGTGGGTCAACCCATGGCCCAGGATATGGGTTTGGGTGGTAGCTGAGCTGGTTGGTCTGAGCCACTGGGATTGCCCCCCTCGGCAAGAGGCAGAGCCAGCTCTTTTAGGCCTATGCCATGGGGGCCAGCTCTCCCATGCCTGTGGTGAGGAGTAGGACTATCTCTCCCAAGTGCTAGGGAGAGGCAGCTCTTCCATGGGGTGCAGGACCAGCTCTTCTGCTGCTGTGTCTGTTGAGGGGCAGGGCCAGCTATCCCAGGGCCAGCGAGGGGTGGGGCTGGTCCTCAGATTACAACATGCATGGTTCCTATGACCCCTTGTGGTAAAATGAGCCATGGACATCAACATAGAAGCCAGTTGCAGCAGAAATACAGACCTAAGCATGGCCCTTGGCAGCAGCTCGGGCCAAGATGTCACCAGACCCTGGTGGCAGCACAGGCTATCCAGATCAGTATAGCCCTAGGGCAGCAAGGCCCTTGGACACCAACATGGTCTCAGGTGGCTGACCAGACCCTGGGCATTTGCACAGCCCTTGGTGGTAACAGGAGCCACAGAAATCAAGTCAGACCCTAGCTGTTGCAGGCAGCAGCCTGGCCACGGCTGACACCATGGCCCTGCGTGGCACCCTATGCCACCCAGATGGGCATTGCTCTAGTGGTGGCATGGCCCTCAGACACCAATATGGCTACAGGTTGTGGTCTAAACCCTGAGGCATTCATGTGGCCTTTGGTGGCACATGGGCCACAGCCATCAACACAGACCCTGGCTGTGGTAGGAGCATGGACCCAGACATGGCCTTACAACACAGTCTGGCCTCAGATGTCACCATGACCCCAGGACACTCAGATTAGCATGGCCCCAGTGGTAACATGACTCTCGGACACCAGCATGGACTCAGGTGTCTGACCAGATCCTGATCATCTGCACGGCCTTCAATGGTTACTGCAGCCATGGATATCAACACAGACCCTAGCTGCTGCAGGTCTACCAATCCAGATATAGCCCTTGACAGCAGCTTAGACCAAGATGTCATCATGTCCCCTGGTGGCAGCACAGACCACTCAGATCAGCATGGCTCTGGCGGCAGCATGGCCTTTGGACACCATAATGGCCACAGGTGTCAGCCCAGATCCTGGGCATCCTTTGGCCTTTGGTGATAATATGGGTCATGAATGTCAACATAGACCCTTCCTGCAGGAGGACCTAGGCAGCAGCCCAGGTTCTAACATCACCTTGGCCCTGGGTAGCAAGCAGGCTATCCCCATCAGCCTGTTCCTCATCACTCTCTCTTTTTCAGTTCCACCATTTCCACAGCACATGAACCATTCTGCTTCTCTCTTCCCCATGTCTCCACCATGTAATGTATTTGCTCATCATAATGGCACCTACCTGCCTGGTGCCACAAGGCGCTACTCTGGGTAGGCCTCTGGATGCCTTTAGCCATCCCGGACTGTGAGGACCCAGGCTGGTCTGTGGGTGTCTTTCATCCACCTGAGCCATATGGCATCAGGCAGGCCTTTTGAAAATACAACTTATAACGTGAGTCCTAGATAACGTTAAAATGTACTCACCCAGGGTTGAGATTGGACTGATCTTTCATCCACCTGGGAATTAGTACAGTTTGCAAAATGAGTTTGCTTTTCTTTTCAGGAAAAATTGTAGTTCCTTTCAGTGAATTTTTCAACGTTTGGGGGCAAAGGTAGCATTTTTGTTAAAAAGTAGGTTTTGTTTTGACACTATACTGTAACATAGTAAATTCATCCTTTGTAAGCATACACGATAAATGACATGTTTAACTGTATATGGAAGTGTTAACATATATTTCAGAACAGCTCTGCCATTTTACCTTCCTCCAGCATGAAAATTTAGTTACTCTGTGTCCTCATATGTACTCGGGATGAAGAGTGTGCTGTTCACTTAATAAGCCTTGAATATGCTGTGTGCTGCATTTTTCTTTGTCACTCACAGTAAATATATTATTCTTCTACTAAAGCTTTCAACTCTCTCTCTTGCAAATGCTCTAACTCAGCTCTCCTCTGAAAGTCAGAGTGCAAACTGACACTCATGTGGACACACACACCTACCTGCCTGTGTTTCCATGTGTCATTGACATACCTGGTTTGGTAGTGAGGAGATGGATGGGTTTATCCTTTATTAAAAGTAAAACTCGAAAACTCAAAACTCAAAATACTCATGCGCGCATGTGTATGTGTGTGCATGCGTGTGCGCGCGTGTGTACATGTGCACGTAGAAAAGGCAAGATGAAGATGAGTTACGACGTAGTTTCTTCAGCTTCTAGGGAGTGGAAGGATCTCTATTACTTCAGTTGAGTGGAAGTCTGCTTACCTCACTCATTTCTCTATAGCCCATGCCTTTCTCTGGTTGATTGGACTTTTCAGTGTGTTCTATGAGCAGCAGTAGGTTTTTTTTTTTTTTCCCTCCTCATAGCTGCAGTGAGGAAGGGTAGATGTACAGAGAGATAAGTAATGAGGCACTAACTTGGTGCTAACGATGGGCTACAGCAAGGAAAAGAAACTGTGGAAATGTGATAATGAAGAACTTCTAACTTTAGGTTTCCCTAGAAGTGGGATTGTCAAGAAGTCTTACTGGGAGGAGGACATGATCAGAGTGAGTTTCTTGTGCCCGAGCACCAGTGCTGTCTGAGACAGGTGGGAAGGGCAGCGAGAGAGCTGGGCCGATTTACCTCACTGTAGTTACGAACTGGCTATAAGAGAATTCACAGAAATCAAAGCTGCTTCATTCGGAAAGAGCTAGAACTTGTCCAAAATTATGCATTGAGAATTAAAAAACAAAGCCAAACAAAAAAATAAAATGATTCTCCTCTGTCTTCACCTTAAACTTCTTGAACAATCTGGAGGAATATTTAGCCATGCTTTTGGCCTGCCAGTTGTCATCTGTGAGAAGATGGGGGAGTGAATGAGCAGGAGAGACTAAAAGAACAAAAGAGAATTCTCTTAAATAAGCCTGTACTTATGGCAGATGTGGCTGTTGTGGAAGAGGACTCCTGTCTTAGCAGATGACACTTTGAAACAGAGACTAGCAAAGCCTAGGACTGGACCTGAACTGTCACCGACCAAAGCAATTTCAGGGACCTGGGTACCTGCTAGTCACCCTGCACCTCAGCTCCCTCACAGTGATACCCAAGTATTTCACTGGGTGATTTCTTACAATCAGTTTTAGCTTTATAATCCATTATTCTAAAGTATATACAGAATAAATAACCAATTATTTCTTTGCAAATAAAGACAGGGTTTGGGGGCAGGAAGATGAGGATAAGTAGCTCCCTTTCCTATGATGTAGGGAGGAGGCATGAATCTGCATAAGAGAACTGTCTCTCTTCAATTGCTTTGAAACTCAGATGGGTATTTCATGGTTCTTTGCATTGTAAATTATTGTAATTATTTCCTAAAGAAATTTCAGGTCTCTGTTGTCTGTGTCAGATCAGATTGGCCAAGGAAAAGCACAGCACAACCATCTTGAGACTGTAGCTGGAATGCCATGCTGAGGCCATTTACCACCTTCATTATAACTGTCACAAGAAGAGCTGTATACAATCATGATTGTAGTCTCTCCTGTTCTTCATCGGATCCACTTCCAGAAGCACATAGAACATCTCATGTACACTAACTTGATTCATGGTTCTTCCCAGTTACCTTTTTGTTACAGTGTGAAGGGGGAGGGTCTATGAGAAACTGGAAAGTCCTGGGATGGGTCGAATCAGGCTGAATTCTGGAGTGAAGGAAGAATCAAGAGGAATCCATGACAAAATCAAGTTCATTGTCTTTGCTCTTGAGACTTCCTTTCCTTTTGCTTAGACAACGCTTGCAGAGGTGGGTATGGGGAGCAGAGGAGCAAAGAGAGGTGTTCAGTGTTACTGTTTGAGCCTGAGCAAATGGTACTGTGATAACTGTGCAGCAAGACTCCTGTTACTTAAGAAAAATACCCTAATACCAGTGATTATGGCCTGTGATTTGACATCGCAGACAGAGGTGGATCAAACCGGGAAGGAGGACAAAGAACATTTCCAGTTAGAGAGTGCTTCAGGTTCAAAGTTCACAGCAAGACATAACTAGCAGAATACAGAGACCAAATGTGTTTGTAAGTGAACAGCACATTGGATGCCACTTTTACCCATTGGTGTGCTGATCACATGAACAGCCCCTTAGGTGACATATTCTTTGGTTGAACGACATTGGCAAAACCAAATGTTTCAGATTATATAAGAAGAGTAAGAGTCCCTTTTCACTTTGGGTTATCAAATAACGTAACTGACAAAATACTATGACAAAGGCAATTTAAAGTATTTTTTTTTGTCATAATGCATTTCAAACAGGGTTTCATATATGCTAGGCAAGTGCTCTACCACTCAAAAGACCAAGCCCATAGCAAAGCTTTTGATTGTGGCTGACTGTAGTAGTAACTACAGACTCTGCATTCATGAGATATTTAGTGTAGAGTCTTTTCTGGTATTGTCCTTCAAAGACAGTTGTTTTACACATTTTGTCTTTCCTGATGTATTACCTCTGTGTTAGAAAGAACCCTACCTTCTCCCATAGCTCCCGTTAACTCTCTGATTAGTGATTTAGATTTAGTCATTTTAGCATATCCAGAACTTATTTATTTATCATCTACCAACTAACCCACAGGCCATACTTGGCCACTGTGTTTATATGAATAAAGTTTATCAGCTAGAGCCATGCTTATGCCTTTGCACACAGTTTGTGGCTGCTTTTTATCTACAGTGATGAAGGTGAGTAACCATGACAGGCTTAGCCTAAAGTGTTTACCCTTCAAGTAGATTTTAAATACTCTTACTAAAAGAAATGACTACGCTGTGAGGCAATGTATATGTTAATAAGCTACATTTAGCCATTTCAGTATATATATATAAATCTCAAAATATGTTGCATACTATAACGAGCTATAATTTTATCTGTCTATTCAAAGTAAAACAAAAATTACATAAATTTAAATACATTTCACATCTGGCTCTTTGTAGAAGAAGTGGCTGTTCCCTGATTTATAACTCAAGAGTGATGAGTCACTAGCTCTTGACTTCTTAAAATCGGTGAAACTCATTTTCAAACAAAATCTTATCCAAAACTCTCATGTACAAAACAAACAAAAATGAAGCCTATGTCATCAAAGAATTACTTGAGATAGAAGAAATACATCTAATCGGGCTCTTCCTCTCCTGTAAGCTCCTGACAAGGGCTCGTAGGAAGAGGTTCCACATGCTAAGAACGTCTGCAAGGTTTGGCATGGCATTGCAACTCCCCAAGTCGCTCCTCATTTTTTAATACGCACTGAAGAAGCGGAATCCAGTGACAGAATAATCTCATTTCCAATCTCCCCTTCTCCGTCTGTAGGAAGGTGTCATGTATCTTTAAGCCAAATGTAATTGGTGGAACTGTTAGTACTGTGGTGATTCTGAAACATGATGTATGCTGTGTGGCAAGTCCTAAAAGTCTTTGTGTTTCTTGGAAAACTTTTGTCTACTGATAAAAGAGAAACTGAAGGTACAGTTTTAAAACAGACCCCAGGGGTAGAAGCTCTCAAAGCATCGTGTCTCAATGGCTACATGCAAGTTTTTGTTTCAAAGCATAGACTGATGAGTAAATTGTTTATTTCCATACACTTTGAGCTGGCTTTTCTGATGATGGAGGGGGCAAAAGAATTGGATGTGGTCTAACAGCATAATGAAATCCAATTCAGTTAGTGTTTATGAAGTAAGTGCCTACGGGCGTGGGCTATTGTGTTAGACAAGATAAAAACCTCAGCGGTGCTCATGTGCTCTGCAGTGAATTTTGAAGACTTCTTTTGCCTTCCTGGATAGCTTGGAACCTCTCAGCTCATTGAAGAAAGTACCCAGTGAAGGATATTACCCTACCTCTTGACTTTTTAGTGCACATAGGAGCAAAGGTAGTAGCAAGATGGAATAAAGATAAAGGAGAGGAACTGATAGCCACTGACTCTTCTTTGAATACTGTACACTACACTTTATAAAAAAAAAAAACTTTATTACTCCTCACAAAAATTCAGGGGCAGGTCTAAACTCTCAAAGGCACACAATTACATGGCAGAATAGGGTTCTAAGTCAGGTTGCTGAAACACATCAGATTATAGTATCGATGAACTGATTCTAGTCAAAATGCCTGACACATAGTCATGCAAATGCCCATATCAATAAAGTACACCTAAAACTCCAGAATTGTGAAAATGATCAAAATACACAGGGCTGCAAGTGATCTGTATATGATGGGAAGCAATCATGGTCTGAATATGTAACAGGAAGTTGTCTTAGAAAGAGATCGAGTGCAGTGCTATATTCTGTAACACAAATCTTAAAAGGTCTTATTAATAAAAGAAACCCAGGCCGGGCGGTGATGGCACATGCCTTTAATCCCAGCACTCAGGAGGCAGAGCCAGGTGGATCTCTGTGAGTTTGAGGCCAGCCTGGTCCACAGAGTGAGTTCCAGGAAAGGCGCAAAGCTACACAGAGAAACCCTGTCT